>OX424574.1:71705966-72015693 GCA_949152435.1 Gastracanthus pulcherrimus
TCATTGCGCAATTTAACGAACTCACTGTGAAATCGCCCATCGCCAGTCCTTTTGTATCGTCTATACGTGGCGTCTCGTTTTTTGTTTAATTGATAAATTTCATCATCAATCCAGGGTGGACTGCCTTTGCGAGGGTTGACTCGCTTCAATGGAGCTAAGTTGTTAATCGCATTTAATAAGTTGGAATTAAGGCAGTCCAACGCTGTATTTAAGTCGACATCTTGTTCGTAAAAAGCTGTCCAATCATAGCTAGATAAAAGGGACTGCAACTCCTGTGGATCTAAACTTTTGTAGTCCCTATATGTGAAAGGAGTATCACACAAAGTAGGAGCTCGGACGTTTATGGCCAGATCGATGACGTTGTGTTTGCTAGGCCAGGTCTGGTCGAAGTTGTTGCTGTCGACTACTGTATCGTTGCAGTCCACTAGTATAGCGTCTAGCCATGTGTGCGACGTGTCGGTATGATGAGTCGCTCCGTGCTGGACGATCTGAAGTGACAGTTCAGCCGCAATTTTGCGAACAAACTTCGCATCATCACTGTCAGCCAATAAATCCGCATTCAGATCACCCATTATGATTTTGTGACTGTAAGCGTCACAATACTCTCTCAGCTTGTCGACAAGATCCGAGTTCTTCAGAAATGCGATAGTGGGGGCCCGGTAGATGACCGCGACTAAAACAGGCTCCTTGCTTCTATGCTGTATCTCACACATGATGTATTCAGACAGACCCGCTCTCAAATTCACTCCCTTGTCATCCGTCTTGCGAGCATTATCTACACCTAGTCAATCCGATTTATTCGCAGATGTTGAACATTGCTTGTCGCTGTTGTGACAAATACTGTTTTTATGTGTGAGTGTTACGTGATTAGTTATTTGTGTTATGTGTGTGTTCGTGTTATTTTCCTTACTATCTCCATTATTATTATTGGTATTGCAGTTGTCATTGCTCTCTATGTTTGTATCGTGAGTTTTAGTTTCTATACCAATACTTTTGATGTTATATAATTTTACAATTATCGATAGATCGGAAGCTGAAGTAAACGTATGAGCTCGTAGTCTCTCCCTCCATCTGACGAGAAACTTGCCGTGCCTGTGCCACACGAACTGAAAACCGAGTTCTTTAGCTATAACCTTAAGACTTTTGAACTCGGTATAAACAGGAGTGCTCAAGAATTCATTAATAAAAATGTTCGTGTGGAACAGACCTCTTGCCAGCCCCACGCTCAGACGAGAGGGATCAATATCAGCTGTATTAAAGCGCGTAAACGCAGCCTTAGCGCACATAATTTCATTAACTAATCTATTGCTCGCGAGACGGACAAGCAAAGGTGGCGGTCTTGTAGGCGATTTGTCATTCACACTCGCAGCAACATTCATTCCGAGTTCAGCTCCTGCTCTGGAGGTGCGATCCCTCATTGTAGGGGGAGCTAGTGGCCTAACATTAATAATATCATCTTTTTGAAGAGTTGGCAGAACAGTGCTGAGGACAATATGAGATACCTCAACAGGATCAGCTTCAGCTCTAGAGCAGTCCACTATTCCTGAGACTATGAGCTCAATATTCCCCGCACTGCTGCTGCCCCCTCTTCTCTCTTGGCTATCACTGCTTCCTCCAAAGGCAGACGCCGAACCAAGATTCGACGCAGGTTCATCATCTGAATCCAAGTTTAATTCTATGTTGTTATCATCGTTATTACCTTGAAGGATGCGCGTTCGACGCCGATGAACCTGCGTGCGAATCCTTCCTGAGTCAGAAATCCGTGATTTTTCCAAATCACGGGTGATTGGCTCAGGGGTCGCACTTAAACTATGTACATTTAACTTATTTTCTAAAGCCAGCAATTTCTCGGTTAGTTCTATGTTTTTGTTTTCTAAAAAGGTTTGTCTGACCTTGAACTCCTCCAGCAGGGAGTTTTGATCGACAATTATTTTTTCCATAACGCCTAAGTTCAATTTTAGCACTCCAACAGCTTCTATCAGCGCCGGTACTGATCGTAATAAAGTCAGGTTCTCCTTGATCTCAGACGCTATGGGCACGACCTTCTCCATAATAACCGAGACATTGCTGGTACAGTCTTCAATTCTCGACAGTCTTATTCTACTCTCTTCATCTGTAATGCTTACATACGCTTCTTCTTGGGTTGTGGTTGCTCGAGACCTCTTCTTGCCGGGTGCGCGTATTGTCGATGGCGCCTGCATTGCTGCAACCCGCTCTCTCGCGCTTGCTCCTGCCGGTGTTGACGAGTGTAGTGGCTCGTGCGCGCTCCTGCTCTCCTCGATGCTCGACGGGCCGCTTCCCTTCTGCTGCTCGGAGTTAGAGAGAGAGACGCAAGAAAGCGATAGAGCAGTGGGGAGCTCGACGTTATCGCTGAAGTGGGGCGCACGAGAGCCAGCGTCTGCGGGCTTTGCAGCGTCAGCCAGCGCGCTTATATTGTCGCTCGCACTGATCTTCTCCTTCTTCTTCTTATCTTGTACGGCACTTTTCTGCTGCTGTGCCGTAGCAGTAGTGGAACGATCAGCCGCACTTCGACGCTGTGTTTTTACAGATCGCTCGCGCTCAATGCACCTTGTGCATACATTTCCTCTCACTCCGTCCTTTGTGATGGCCCGCAAGCATGCAGCATCACACCTGCCCTTGCATTTAATGCAAGGCAAGAGTGCTTTAATGCTGCGCGGGACGCGCTTGCAGAGGCTACATGCCAGAGGCTCCATCACGTGCTGCCCTCTTGCGGCGAAAAAAGAAATCTCAAGCCGCACGGTAGGCCACGTGTTCCTTCCTGAATTTTATAAAATTAGAGGAGCAGCACTAACCTCAAAATCTGAACGGAGTGAGATGACCCGTAGTAGTCAAAATTCTTTGCAAGTACAACATCTCCAGCGTTAAAAATACTTGAGACGCTGACTTGCATCAGTGTGCGTGCAAGCGACCTGTAACAAAAACGCCCAAAGGCAGGGTGCGGCAGAAATAAGGCTCAAAAGTATGAGCTATAGAGAAGCGTGTGCGCGTGGCGCAAAGGTCCTTACCTTTCTCCAGAGAGAGAGAGAGAGAGAGAGAGATAGAGAGAGAGAGAGAGAGATAGAGAGAGAGAGAGAGAGAGAGAGAGAGAAAGATAAGGTAGCGGGGTAATAATGCTAGAGGTAGTGGTGGTGCGGGTTCCGATATAACGAGGAGTTTTGAGTAAGAAGAAATCATTCCTCTTCGAGATGGAGTACTTGGTGGACATGAAAGGCTTCAAGCAGCTGGTTGAAGACTTTATCCTCAAGGAGTTGGTGATTGTTTATCTCAACGATGACATCAGTGAACCTCTAGTGCATCTCTTCAAAGCACCCTATCATTGGCCTAAGCTCAGTATCAAGCATAGAGCAGAAATCCTATGGCAAAAGTTCAACTATCATGGATTATCTTGGTATTCGGAGAGAAATTCACCATTGCGATTGAACGCGGTCAGGAGTCCCTAGGAGAGATCCCGAAGAACATGACACCAGAAGCACGGCTCAATAGGGTGACTGAAGACACCATGAAACTCATCCATCAGGCCTGTACAGAGGCGGTGCCTAAGATATGTCCCAGTCAGAGAAGGCGTGCTGCCTACTGGTGGACAAATGAAATCGCGGAATTCCGAAAGCGCAGTAAATACCTACGACGCAGAGAACAGAGAACACTACTCTCGCCCTGTGTGCCTGTTGGCTACCTTAGACGTGAAAAACGCCTTCAATTCCGTTAAATGGGATAATGCGCTGGAAGCCTTTGAGCGGGATTTTTGGATTCATGAGCATCTCCTTCGCATGCTTGGGGATTACCTAAAGAACCGCTTGATAATACATGCGGATACGGAGGATGGCCCAAAAACAAAAGAGATAACATCTGGGGCTGCATAAGGATCCATGCTGGGATCCGACATTTGGAACGTCTGCGATGATGGTATCCTACGCATGAATCTTCCCGAAGGTACTTTCCTGTTAGGGTACGCGGACGACATAGCGGCCATCAGCATCGCCAAAACAGCGGAAGCCGCTCAGATGCTGTTCAATCGGGTCATGCGTCGTATCCTCTCCTGGATGAGAAATCACTGGCTCAAGCTTGCCGCAACTAAAACCGAGATCAGGCTGCTAACTAAGAATCGCATCAACACCGCGTGTCTCTTTTAAGTAGGAGGCGCCAGGCCAGACATGCTGTAATGTACCTGGGGGTGGCACTGAACAACAAGCTCACCTTCAGGGAGTATATAAGAATCGCTGCCAACAAAGCAGTAGAGGTGACGGCAGCGCTGAGCAGATTAATTGACCAATACTAGCGGCCCACAGCACAGCAAGAGGCGCCTGCTCATGCGTAATACCGAGGCCGTAATGTTGTATGAACCGAAGGTCTGGGCCAACGCACTGAAGAAAGAGTGCCACAGGAATAGGCTAGTAGCATGGTCTCAAAGCCCGCAACACTGGTAGTCACTGAGGTCATACCCATCGACCTGCTGGTGCATAAGAGGAAATTTGTCCACGAGGAGAAGTCTGCCCTTGGTAACTGAGATTCCCATCGCATTGCCAGAGCTAACACCAGACAGGCCTGGCAAGAAAAATGGGATGAAGCGACCAGAGGCCGATGGACAGGAAGGCTCATTGGCCAGTTGAATCCCTGGTTCACTAGAGCGGAGGGCGAGGTAAACTATTACCTTACCCGAATACTGACGGGGAACGGTCCGGTTCGGGCCTACCTACACTGCCTCGGCTCATATCGGGTACTGGATGGAACACGGGGACGCAAGTATGCTCGCGTCCATCTAGTCTCACTTCTCTTGTTATCTCTGTGTTCCGAAAGCACTTGAATCGCGATCCACCATATCCTTAGCAAAGGTGAGTTCACCCACGTTCAAGGGTGAGCTGAAGGCACGAGCGACCTTTAAAAATGGTCAAACAAACGTCGCTATTCACGAGTATTCGAGTAAAATACTCGCATCCACCCTTGCCTATGGGTACCCTGAGAGCACCCTTAAAGGTAACCTTGTGTGTGACAGCCTTGCCAAAGGAGCACGTGTATATCTGAATTTTTACTCGCTCCCGCGAGTTAGGCTCACGGGCGAGTGCAGTCGGATGTACAAGAGCTAGCGCACTCGTATTGCTCTTAGAACGCGAGGAAATTGCCGGAATACACGAGTACGTGCGTGCGTGCGTGTGTGTGTGTGCGTGCGTGCGTGTGTGTGTGTGTGGGTGTATGTGTGGGTGTGGGTATGTGCGTACGTAAGTGCGTGTGTGTGCGCTCGAAAGTCTGTGTGTGTGTTTGTTGCCCGCACGGTTTAAAGGTGCTCTAAATTTAAAAATTTAGCGAGTAAAACGACAGAGAGCGTAAAGCGGGCGAGCAAGAAGTTTTTCTCTCCTTGAGCCGCCTCAAAAGTGGAGGAAAAGATTATGCCGAAGAGAGAAGTCGTGCTCGCCACTATACACCCTGGTCATAGGCCTCCCGTAGATATGTCATAGACGGTCACGCGTTGGACGAGTGACCCGCGGCGCGCTCCAATAGCCACATGGCGCGAGGATATAAGCCCCGACCGTAATATCAATAAACATGCAACTGTTTTGATCAAAGAATATTAAGGAGAAGGGAAAATACTTGAATAAAAAACATTTAACCCGATACGTTATTGTAATGCAGAGATTATCATTTTTCAACTATACTAACAAGGAGGGTCGACAACCTCTTAGAAACGAATTTTTACGAAACGTTAGGATGTTATTTCTGGTACCTAAAAATGAAGCCTAGCACCTAGTAATTTTGTCTAATCGCTCTTGTTCTCGAGATATGAGGTATTTTACTTTAACAATGCGTTATTTTAATGAAAAATTGTACCCCTTCTTCGTACAGCAAATCTGCAAGGTTTTATGCGAGAAAATTGACGAAAAAGATAAAGAAAGTAGGTAAAAAGAGCTATAATTTAAGTTTTGTTTCATATAAAAATATTATTCTGGTACAAAGTTATTAACAACTGAATATAGGGACTGAAAAAGCATGAATATTCTATGAAATTTAACTCTTTTAAATTACATGATTTTCCATGCATTTTCAGTTGTTAATAACTCTGCGTCAGAATAATATTCTTATACGAAACACAGCTTAAATTATAGATCTTTTTACCTACTTCCTTTATCTTTTGCGTCAATTTTTTAGCATAAAACCTTGCAGAGTTGCTGTACGAAGAAGGGGTAGAATTTTTCATTAAAATAACGCATAGTTCAAGTAAAATACCTTATATCTCGAGAACAAGCGCGATTGGACAAAATTACTAGGTGCTAGGCTTCATTTTTAGGTACCAGAAACTACATCCTAAAGTTTGGTCAAAATTCGTTTCTCAGATGTTGCGGACTCTCCTTCTAAGGGAGCTGTAACGCGAGAATTTACTGTGCCGTGCTGCAACGCGACAGGCGCAAATCAGTTGACCGAAATAATCTGAAAAAAGCCAGCTTTAGAGTATGTAGTCTACTACTAACATACCAAGATTCAACTAAAAATATCAATTCGATGGTCTGTAATCGCTGCTTCAGTGAAATTTTAATACCTTCGATCTTATTCGTTGGATCCTAATGACTCTTTTTTTAAACGCTTTACTTTCACAACTTAAAATTAATAAACATTTTTCGCGTTTTTGTTTAAAGAAACCGTTGTTAACTGCTTTATCTTAATGCTTTCTCAAATAGAGTTATTTAAAAATCAAGTTTGATAATTTTATAATGGAAATTCACATTTAATAAAGTAACGATAAAATTAACTTATTAGATACAAGAGTTTCCCTTTTGAAAATAGTACATAAGTTCTTGCGTAAGGTCTTATGTAAGTTCTTACGTTAATTCTTACGTAAGTTTTTTGTTGATTTTTACGTAAGTTCGTACGTTGATTATTACGTAAGTTATTACGTTGATTCTTTAGTAAGTTCTTACGAACGAATTTCAATGAAGAACATAGGTAAGAATTTTTGTAAGAACTTATGTAAGAACTTACGTCAGAACCTACGAAATGACTTACCTGTCAAAATAATTTTAATTAATAAAAAACGCCCGACATTGGGCTAGAACCGACGATCTTTAGTTTGAGATACAGTACACTTACCGACTGCTCTACCGGTGATTCTTATATGCTTATAAACAAACCGTGCTGATGAGATATACCGGGATTATTTGTTTCTTCTTGTGTAAATTAACTTGATTACATATCGCTATTGTGGTATATTGTTGTATCAACGTAAAAATGCCATTTTTTCTAGATTCATAAAATAAATTGTTAGGAATCTACCGTACCAGCATCTTATTTTTTTTTAAATAAAATATCAGTTACAATCTTTTTATATAAAAAATGCTTTTATATATTGCATTTGCGTATGACAATTCGTATATTATGTAACCAATTAAATATAACTTCCGTACTAAATATCTTAATCATACGCCTTGAGAGTAAAGTAAATACTTTACGCTCGCTGGTCGGAAATTGGTCACTTTAGGCCCGGTTTTGATGGGGAAGAAACGTGAAAATCGTGCATGTGTTACAAAACGTATGTAATTTGTATTTATTGACTTTAACTATACCACTCTTTTGTATTATTATGCAGATAAATTAAACTAATATAATCTAATCTAATATTTACTCTATAAGAAATAAGTTTTAGTATGCTAATACATTAAGCTCATAGGTTTAATGTGCAGTTTCCTACAAGTTAAAAGTTCTATAGAATCTTCCATAATCCCTTTTTAATAGAAGCACAATTTCTTTTCAGTTAATGAGTTTTCCGAACTTATTACTTATTTCTTATTTCTACATTTTTTCAGGACAGTCTTTAGAAATGTTGGGGCGCCTGTTTCAGGGAAAAAAGGGTCACTTTTTTCCCTGAAAAGCAAAACCAAAATTACACTTTTTGCCCGCAAGAATGATTAGCGGGCAAAAAGTTACTTTTTTCCCGCATTTACGGGAAAAAAGTGACTTCACTAGAAACTAGTCCAAATTCCTTTATTTCATCAAGTTCTACCAATAACCCTGATTTTCGATTTTTAATATTGCCTTTTAACAGCCCATTAGTCCCGCATTTCAAGTCAATAATTGGCCACAGTTTAGATGGGCATAAAGTACTATATGTAACTCCAGAAAAAAGTCGATTTTTCCCTCGGGTGATTCTAGCAGTAAATTCACCCGCGAGAAAAATATTCGACATTTTGCCCTTGTTACATAATGTACTATTTATAATTTCAACTTTTTGTTGCACATTGCTTAGCTCGGGTGATAGTATTTAAGGTTTATGGTTACTGGATTTATTGTTTAAACTATTTTTTGTAATACATACATGAGAACGCATTTTTTGGGGATATAGCGTGATTAAAGTGGTCATTTTCCGACCAGCGGGCAATAAAGAGATTCTTGGGAAAAATTTACTTTACGCCCGCTATATAGAGCGCTATATTGTTCACATATGTATTATCGAAGGTTTATTAAGTGATGCGAATTTCTTAGTTTGAGTTAGTTAGGATAGGGGTTTACAGTTAAACTATTTAAGCTTTTTTGAAATGCTTACATTAAAGCTGTTCATTTGAAGAACTTAATAAAAATAAAAAATAAATTAAAACTGATGTTATCTTCATGTTAAATAGAAAATGTTTACACGCCTTCCTTCACCCATCCCCTAATTTTTCAATTGTGCCAGTCCGATATATAAATCACCGGATTGCTTCTAACCCAATAGATGGTACCCCTGGTATGATACGAGTGTCAGGTACTCGTACTACATGTGTAAGGGGGTCTAAACATTTTTAAGGCCTATTTTACGAAAATCAGGCTATCATAGTGTTGGGGGGGGGGGGGGTTTATACATATTTAATCCCGTTATATTTTAATTTCTCATCTAACAGGAACATGTTTGCACCATGTCACAAAACAGCCATATTTAGTTCCTCTTCATAAGAATAAAAAGCGCGTAAACGAAACAAGTGTTACAAAAAATATGGAGTGTACCATGGGGGAGAGGCCTTTTTGCCTTCGTCTGTTTGTAAGCATTACAGGAGGGAAAAAAAGCCTACTTTTCCCCTATGGGGCATATTCTATCATTTTACAATGCTAAGCTTGAGTATATAGTTTAAGGATATAGATCGGTCCAGAACCTAACTTTAGTAGTTTAATTTCAAGTTCAGCCAAATTTTGCAGTATTATGTAACATATAGAAATAGAATTTAATGCTATATTTAAAATTCCAAATGATGATTTTATTTAATTTTATAGGATAAAACAGGTAAAAAATAAGTGAAAACTAGCCTTTTTTAGTGCGAGTTTTGCGATGACATTTTTTAATTTTTGGCTTCAGCAATATTTTTTTTTACAAATATACTAAAAAAAATATACATTAAAATAAATAAATTTGTAGTACTGATTTTTTTATACTCTAAAGTTTATGTTTGAAATTTTTTTAAACAAACCCTGGTAGAAATTTGATCAGTCCAGCTGGTGAAGTTCGCTGTCATTATCCAGAGAAATATTTATAATAAATTGATTACTTCATTTGATGTTATACATGTTTTGTAATAAAAATCAATTGTTGCACAAACTAAGGTATTTATACAAACGTTGAAACTATATATATATATATATATATATATATATATATATATATATATATATATATATATATATATATATATATATATATATATATTATGCCGTATTAATAAATAAATCTATTAAGTAATCTTAAAGTGATTACAATATATTAAAAAGAAAAGTTATTAATCACTCATATTACAAAATACTTCTACTGGATACGAATATTTGATTTTCGGTAAGAAATAATATATTTAAACCACTTTTTAACCATTTTTAATAAACTGACTAGAAACTGTAGCGATTTTGACGATTTATTCGCAATAAACTCGTCAGCGTTTCTACCAGGGGCTTTTTCCTAAAAAAGTCGATATTTCAATTATATTTTTACTGTTTTTAAAGTAAAAAAAAATAAATTCTTTCCTCATAATAGCTGTGAATAAAAATCATACTACACATATATTAATTATATATTGAGCAATCAGTAAAAAAAGTTTGGAGAGAATGTATTGCAAAATTCATCGCCAAAAGCACTTTGAATTTATAACTAATAAAATCAAAAAAGTTATAAATAAGTTTGTTTAAACAAATTAGATTATAAAAAGTGATTGATAGATACATTAATCTCTTAAGAAATTACTTTCAAAGATATTACAAAGATTTTTTGTAATGTTAAATAATTATAGCCAGAAAATTGTTAATTAAGGCAGGTTTGCCGTGGATTTACCCTATTTATTCAATAATTTTTATTTCATACAAAAAATAATCTTTATTGTTCAAACGTTTTACATATTAACATACACATTTTGAAGATAAAAAATTTTTTTTCTTGTTTCCACTCGCTCTATCTAGGTATTTAGGATGCATATTTATTTTTTATTAAATAGAATTTACTTTCTATCATGTATTTAGGGTTTACAGTGGGGGCCCCAAATGATAGGAACCTATAGGTATAGTGTTTGATGGGCCTATTGCTTAAATCAGGCTCTGACATTAGCTTCTTACTGTGACTATCATAATTTATCAGCATAGAAGTTGTTATTTTACAGAAAGATTTTACAGATTTAATAATTGATTTCGCGGCTAAAAAGATTCACAAAAAAGTTGTAGTTTTGTACTATTTTTTCGTTTTAAGAAAAATATGATGTTATTAATTATATTATGGTAATTAAAATATGATGTTATTAATTATATTATGGTAATTAAAATATGATGGTATTAATTTTAACTTAAATACTTAAATTTAAACTTTGATGATACTCGTTAATTTGAATTATATATTTAAAAGGATAAAGGTTACTATAAAGCTTTTGTTATTTACATAAATTTCATGAGGCCTCTCAACCGTTTGGGGCTCTGGGCCAGGGCCCGCTCGGCCCACGCCTAAAGACGGCGCTGCATTTTTTCAATAATAGGATTAACTTGTGGTTTAATTTGAGCTTGATTATATTTTAAACGAATGTGTATCAAGGGTATCTATGGCTTTAAATGCCTAAAAAAAGTTGAACGCTCACCTTCGTAAAGCCAATCGGGCAAACCATTCGACAGAATGCCGGGTATTGAGGTGTTGGTAACTCGATAGCCGACGCTGCTGAGGGGTCCAGTTCTATAATAGATGTCATAATCCTGAATCATGATAATTCCATGGCCACGAGGTGTCCACTGTGCCAGCAGCAAATACGGTTGAACATCCTTTTCAGGATGCGGAGTCAGCGGAATAGTGTCTCTGCAATACGGATATAACCACATATTAATCAACGTCAAAGTTTAGTCCTTCTCATCCTTAGTTACCTCAAAATATTACTTTTTTAAAAAAGAATCTTGTATTGAGTGCTTGAGCTATCACAACTTATCACATATACTGATTTATCTGCATCTGGTTAATAAGATTATTAACCAGTTACAATACAATAGTAGTATATATACGCACTGGGCGAGACGTCGTGACGTCATCACCCGGCGCATATATGGGGGCGTGTAAATAAACAATTAATTAATGTGACATTAATAGTTTTTTAATTGTTTGTTTACTTAAACATTCAATTAAAAAACCGTAAAAATTAAAGTAATTACCCGCCGACACATAATAATATTAATTGTATTTATTGGTAAATAAACATTAAAATGTTTCTATTGTTTATTTACGTAAACATAACGCGCATCTCAATCCGCAATGCTGGCGTAGCGAAACGGCTACTCTATATACATAAGCCAGGCACAAATCGGCGCTCCCCTCTACCTAGTCCTGACTGCTGTAGCGAGACGAGATTCTTCAGTGTAGGTGGGAACAGCGAGAAAGACGAAGTGAGAGAACGAGAGAGGGAGAGAGAGAGGGAGAGAGAGAGGGAGAGAGAGAGAGAGAGAGAGAGAGAGAGAGAGACAGAGAGCGAGACAGAGAGAGTATAGCGCGCGCGGGGCCCCCTTCTGTCAGAGGGAGCTGAAGCCGGCGGCTTCGTACAGCGTGGAAGAAGAAGAAGAAGAAGAAGAAGAAGAAGAAGAAGAACGAGAGAGCGTGCACAGCGCGCGGGGTTCTCCCTCAGCGCCTAGCCGAGAGACCGGTGGCTGCGGTATCGGCTGGCATCGACGGAGCTTAGTAGGCAGGAGCGACGAAGAGCGAGAGAGAGAGAGAGAGAGAGATCCTACTACACGTTGCCGCGAAGCTTACTCTATATTTCAGCTTTGGGGATTAATTACGGCCCGAGTGTGTGAGAAAGAGGGAGAAGCTAAAACTATGTACTTACGTTGACCTGTAAAGGGTTGAAGCACAACAACATTTTAACATTTTTATATTGTAATAAGAATTAATTAATTAATTATTTTTATTATGGTAAAAAATTAAAATTTATTACAAATACTATTTTATATTAAAATTTTTACAAATTTACATTTTATAAAAATACACTTTTTTTTAAAAGACACATTTTTTTGACACTTTTTTTTAACCCCAACACTTTCATGAATTCCTTTTTTAGTGATAAGTCAAGTGGTTCTTCGTCTTGATTAATCTCGTCTTCCTCGACAACCCTCAGCGATGGTTAATCCTCGCGCGGGAGCACTGGAAGGCCCCTGTCTCCCGGCTCCGGCGAAGCTGGCGAATCACCCGTAAACGCGCAGTTGTACGCGCATGTCTGGCAGTCATTGCATCGAAAGCGAGTACACTGCCCACATCATATTCACTTCACTGACAGTCGTGTGCCACGATGATGGCGTTTTTTGCAAACGAAACACTTTTCTCCTGCTTTGTAGTGGAGCACTTCGATACCAGCCGCACTGTCGGACTCTCTAAAAATCAGCAATCTGATTCTAGTATTCGTTAATACTGTGAGTAATTTGGTTCATGTCACTTGTCAGTCTCTCTATGCACTCTTTAATATTGTTATACAACTCTGTTTTTTTATACAATTTTTTCTCTATTTGATCACACTTTTTTTCTTTAAGTTCCAGTTTGCTCTCAAGAGCAGCGATCGTTTTTGAATGCATGGTCAGATATAATAGAAATTTGGACACGTCTGTACCGTCGAACGTTTAACATCAATCTGAGATGTCGCCGGCGACATCGACGACAACCCCACTACAAAATCACTGAGAGACCACCCGAAAGAGTATTGTTTCGTGTTTAAAAATGTATCATATACCTATATGAGAGAATTCAATGAGGCAGTGTTTGAATTCGTGGTAAGTAATAAAAATCTGCGTCAAAATGAAATTTTTTTTTCACGAGTATAGGCAAGCACGACTCAAATCTTGAGAACGTTTCTTTCCATATATGATTTGTATTCTGTAAACAGAAAAATACTTTATACATCCGGAAATTTAGATCGGTATGAGTGTAATATTTTTTTCGAGTTTTTTCACTATCGAGATTCGTAAAATAAAACGTGTGCACGTGCTACGATCTGAATTTAATAGCTTTGTTAAGAAGTAAAGCACTCGCGTAAAAATGAATCAGTGGAACCGGAGCATAGTCCGAGTTTAAGAGTTATATTCGCTTTTACACGGCAGCCGCCCAAATTGCCACTGTCGCTGTCGCAGCTCCTTTGTATATGAGATGACTCACTCATCAAAATTTGCGGCTGGACCGTTTTTTCCGACAGCACTCCACCACTTTTAAGTATAGCTCTGTAGAGTCTTATAAAAGAATAATGCCTACCTGACTACCCTCTTAGTGATAATGCGCACAGTAGTAAAGGTAGATCTAGCAAACATGAAGAAGGCAAATCAGTGTGAATTGCACGGCAGAATTTTCAAAATTGAATCGTCATTAAGTTCGAACGCTACCCGGTTTAGCGAAGGTGCAACCGTATGTGGCGCAAGCGTGTGCATACGATGACGCGTGTAGCATTAGAGCGCGAGTTAAGGCCAGGTTACTCCAAAAAACGTGATTTTTTTCAATAAATTTTATTCATAGTACAAAACATGTTGAGTAATCAATTTTTTTACATATGAAAGCACATATATTAAATTACTTGAAAAAATTTGTTTTTTGTTCAAAATGGCGGTTTTGAAAATGGCTGCTGAAACTCGTCTGATTAGTAGATGGATGACATCATTTCTAGGAAACGAATTAAACATTTTCAATGAAAAAAAAACAAAATGGCGGATTTTTATTTTTTCAATGATTTGTACTATGAATAAAATTTATTGAAAAAAATCACGTTTTTTGGAGTAACCTGGCCTTAAACTTTTTACTGAACCAGTGTGGATTTCGCAAGCTGGCACGTTTTTTTGCGCAAGGGATTTCAAGCGCACACCTACATCTATAATTTTAATCGATCAGTTCAACAACAGAATGAATATACAAAATATGAATATTTTAAAAAATTTAATGGATGCACCAGGAGCAGCATGGTTAGTAATAAAAGTTTTTAAACATTTTTTATTAATAAAAAATATTTAATAAAATTAAATTTTTTAGCTTTTAACGGATTACTTACTGATATTAGTGATGACAGTGATACGACTTTTTATGAAGATACAGCACGTGATTAATGGAGTGATAATGCGGTAATCGAAACGAGTACCAACCTTTCAGATGCATCGGGTGAAGAGGAGGGTGAAGGGGAGCTTGAGCAGCGGCTGCAGTAGCAGCACGTTGCGCGCAGTATTCCCGCATCTCCTGAGTCAAGTGACCAATTGTTGGTGGGGGAAGGTGTACGTGTGGAGAAGGAGGAAGGGTACGAGAAGGAGGAGGAGCAGCAGCAACATCGGCTACCTTCTCAACAAGATGAACAACAACAGCAACATCATATAATTCCTGACTCCGATAATGAAGGTGAAAATGGAGAAAATGTAGTATCTGCAGAAAATTTAAATGTAGAACAGGATGAAAGTGTCAGCCCCTGATTTATCTGTTAGCATTAAGAAAGATTATTTTCAATGTCAGATCGCGATAGAGATACTTTTTACGCTTGGTATAATGAGAATTCGCCTCATTATATTTTCGAGTTTGAACGAGAAATTCTTATGTATTGCCGCTCTGACATTGAGATCTTGAGACGAGCATGTTTGGCTTTTAGAAAAATATTTCTCTCTGTCGGTGATACAGATCCTTTTGTACTTGTACATGCAACCACGATCGCATCAGCTTGTTCGCACGTATTTAGAAAAAAAATTTTATTACCTAATAACATAGGTATAATTCCACCAAACGGCTATAGATGCGCAGACAGGCACTCACAGAAATCCATCGAATGGTTATTGCAGTGCGAGCGTGAAATAGGTCGTGAAATAATATACGCGGGAAGAGGTCGAGAGTTTAGGTTAAGCGAGGGAATTTTAGTAGACGGGTATTTACACCCGCAGAGCTGCAGTTCACGCTCATGACAGGGCTACAGTTTTCAAGTTCTAAGGCTGCTACACGCACGGATGTCCAAAATGTTTCAAAAATAATCGCGATAAAATTTCAATGTATGGTCGCTCTTTTAACGAATCTTACGAGAACACACGAGCAAAAATCGCTCGAATAAAGTCTCTCGGTTACGAAACGCGTGAAATTTGGAAGTGCGAATTCGAATGCATGAAATGGAGAATGCAGAAATTTTTCGTTACGTATCAAATCATCCGCTTATCAGTAAAATAACTTTAAATCCGCGCGACGCATTTTATGGCGGCAGGACAGAAAATATCGTCACGTATTACAAAGCTAAAGAAGGCCAAAAAATTAAGTATTCAGACATTGGTTCACTGTATCCTTACGTGTATAAGAGAGGCCAGTTTCCGCTCGGACATCCACGCATTCTCGTTGGCATGGAGTGAGAAGAACTGACGGGCCGTGAAAACAACTATTTAGCGCGCGTAGAGGGCCTCGTAAAATGTAAAATTTTGCTACCGCGTAAATTATTTCTACCTTTATTACCTATAAAAGTGCATAATCGACTATTATTCGCACTGTGTCGTTCTTGCTGTGAAGAAATGCGACAAGAAGACTGCAACCACGAAGAAATTCATGAACGTGAGTTCACTGGCTCATGGGTGGCCGACGAGTTGAAAAAAGCCATTGAACTTGGATACGAAATCACTGAAATATATATAATTTGGCAGTATCGGATGACGCGCTTCTATCCGCGCACGGGTGAAGGAGGCTTGTTTGCCAGTTACGTAAACTTATTTTTGAAAATAAAGCAGCAAGCGAGCGCCTACCCGTCTTGGTGTGAGAATGAGACTAGTAAAATGCAATATTTGCAAGAGTACGAGCGAGAAGATGGAATCAAGTTAGAGCGCGAAAAGATAGAAAAAAGTGTAGGCTTGCGTGCCGTTTCAAAACTCTGCTTAAACTCTTTTTCGGGTAAATTTGGCCAGCGTAGTAACTTGAAACAAACTGAAATAATAAATACGCGAAAAGATCTTCTTAAACTCCTAGTAGACCCTAAAAAAGAAGTATTCGATGTATTGCCCGTAAGTGACGAATTTTTTTATGTTAATTGACAGTTTAGAGAGGAGGCTGTAACACCCACCCCGCACACACTTGTCGTTATTGCCGCGTATACTACCGCACAGGCTCGTCTCAAATTATATAGTTTTTTGGAACCCTTATCGGCGAAAATTCTTTATTATGACACTGATTCGTGTGTGTTCGTGTGTAATGAGGGTACTGCAAACGAATACAACCCCGCTCTCGGGTGTTACGGGGGCAGTTGTGGGGAAGGAACCTACATTCATACGTTTCTATCTGGCGATTCAAAATTTTACACATTTCGAACACTCACCCCCTCTACGAGTGCTACTATAGAGTGGTTCAAAATCAAGGGAATATGTTTAAATTTTATGAATTCTAAAAAAATATACTTTGAAAGTATTAAAGTTCTCCTCGATCGTACATTTTACGATGAAAAAAAAAGAAAATATAATCATGCCGTGCAATGACGAGGCTGAAGAAGAAGAAGAAGAAGAAGAAGAAGAAAAAGAAGAAAGTGCGAACAATGTTAAAATAAAATTTAAAGCTATAAGACGTATGCCTAATCATAACGTTGTAACGCGCGATGAAACGAAAAGGTGTTGCATTGTTTTGAAAAAAAGACGATAAGTTTCGCAAAGTTTGTCTTTATCTTTTGGCTACAAGCACTAAGTAATGAAGTTGCTATTATATAAAATGTGTAATAAAGTTAAGACAATAAATTTATTCTAATCAAATATTTATTTTTTCTTTGCATGTATGTATCATATGTACGTATCTGCGTGGATCTCCCGCCCTCTAACCGGTAAGTTGGGTACGCCGACGCGTCTTGCATACATATACATTTTCTGACAGCTTGTTCACTCTGAGGAGTGATTATTTCTAGCGGATAGGACCCTCCAAAACGGCTCTCACGCTCACGCTAAAAAACCACACATCTTTGTGTTTTTTATGAGCCTGGAGGGAAATTCCGCGTCAAACTGTGCAAACATAACCTCGAACCTCACCTTACACGAGGAGTCACGGCGCGTCGTTCACCATCCATTATACGGTAACACCGGCTTGCGTGTTTCTCAACTGCTCAACAGATGCCGCTACCATCATGAACAACTTATTAAGCGCGAACTTTTAAAATATCTAATGAGTGTGGCTCACCTTTCTTTTATTATATATACAATATTATTTGATTACCGGCTATTTTATATTTATTATAATAGTTTTTAATTATTGCACGCCTGCATAAAGATCGTCAGAGCCGTACAACTCTTACACGTTAACTCTTAGGCTAGTAGTTTTTAAGTTATTTTAATTGATTTAAATATCTGACCACTTCGATAACTAACTACTAAATCTTTACACTATGTCTTCCTCATCGTGTAGCAAGTGTAAGAAAATTTACCGCAAAGACGGGATTGTGCGCAGGTGTAAAATATGTAATAAGAATTACCATAATAAATGTCGTGTCATAAAGTTAAATGGCGCTGCGTATATCTGCATTGACTGTGATAAAGAAATGAAAGCCAAACACAAGAGTTTATCTGCAGATAATAGCGGTTTAAATGCCACGAGCGTTGATCCTTCACCGAGTTGTGCAGATGTGGGTGGCGTGCTCACTGCATCGACACCCAAGGTTACTTCTGCAAAGTCTAGTGTTAGTACTAGTACCATGATCAACGCTTCTAGCATATCGGACTCAATGCGTTATTGTACTCTACCGTCATATATGCTCGACCTGTTCGATAAACAGTTTGAGTTACTTACAAGAACAGGGAACGATCACTATTCTTCTCTAGTGGAAAAGCTGGGATAGCATCAGCACCAGCAACTGAAATTTTAGTCGATAAACTGACTGCTCAGGTTTTGTCGCTAGAAAAGAAAATAGATGTGCAGACTTCCCAGCTGGAGGGGTTGCATCAAAATCGGTTGCTGTTACAAAGCGAGAATCAACTGCTGAAAGAACAGCTTCAAACGCTGATGCATAAAATTGAGGTTATGGTTGCCAGCTCGACCAGTACACGTAGTAATAACGCGGATATTAACACCATTACTGACGCTAACGAGTCACACATCCTAGTCTCGCTTAGAGAAATCGACGGGTCGATGTCAAGTAGTTGTAAGAATAATGATAATAATAATATGGTTAAGTCTGTTCATAGTAGGGTTAGTAATAATGATAGTAATAATAATACTTTGAATAACAAAGTAGACTTTGATAATGCGCGCTCTGCTCCATCAGGCAGCGTCCTGCCAGAGGACTCTGACGGGTTTGGCACACAGAGTCGTCACCGTCGAACTCGGTGCCAAAGTTCTAAAAACGTAAATCTTACTGACCGGAACAGGTATTGTTCAACGTTGAACGGGATGAATAGTGGCGAAGGATCGGCGAAAATAATTATTACTAATATTTTTGAAGGTTCCGAATCGCAGCGTGAGGACGTAGTCGATGCCATCCTTACCACTGTTCTACCGTCCACCGTGAGGGAAGACTTAATGTCTATACGCCTGCTTCGATCAGAAAGACAGACCGTTTCGAACAATTACCAGCGTCGACGATCCCCGTAGGTTGTCTGCTTTTCTCGTAGCAGCTTGGTAACCGAGATTATGAGGGCCAAAAGTAAATTTACAGCATTTAGCACTAAGGATGCTAACGTAACGCTTTTGAATCAGGACACGAGTAATAGCCTTATTAGAAGTAAAATTTTTATTAATGAACTTTTAAATAAAGAATCTTTTACTCATTTCAACACCTTAAAATCTATTGCTCGTGGTTTAAGCTTCAAATATATTTGGCATAGGGGTGGTCGTTTCCTGGTTAAGAAGCGAGACGGTGAATCGGTGCATGAGATCACTTCGGCTGCAGATCTGCACGCATTATCTGTATTTTTTCTTAATGAGGCTAGCGATAACGTTAACGCGGCGGTAACACAAAAAACCTGTAACCTAGTCACTGTCACACCGGAAACGTCAAGGACGTCGAACTTAAATTCTGGCGATGGAATTTGACTACGCGGGGACGTAGCAAGAGAGGTGGAAGCTAGGGGACTAAAGGCGGGCTTCCTCAATGCAACATCGCTTAGTAAGCATATGAGTATGTTCCGTCAGTTCCTTGTGACTGCTCGTCCTTTCTACCATATATTCGGCGTGGCTGAGACGCGTTTCGGGGATGGCGACGATGTTGGCGTTCAGATCGACGGGTTCTCGTCAGTTAGGCAGAACAGGAATAATAAAGGAGGAGGGGTGGTCCTTTATGTACGTAATTCTTATAAAGCAACGGTGCTGTGCTCCTCAAAAACTACGTTAGACAAAGGCAAATCAGGTATCCCTGAATATTTGATGTGTAGAATTCAGGAAGGCAACCATCCGCCAATTTTCGTGGCCGTCACACATCGACCTCCAGGGATTTCATTCACTGACGATTCTGACCTAATACAGAACCTGACCACTTATTCGGTAGGGTACGATCACCGGATTGTAATGGGAGATCTGAAGGCGAACATGTTGTCGACATATCAGGAAGCGTCGTTTGCTAAAGAGTTAATTTGTGAATTAAACCTTAAATTAGTTGATCGTGGCGCTACTCACCACGTCGGGGAATCTCACACTTGGATTGATATGATCTGCACTGACGACAATGATGTGGTGCTGGATGCAAACAACATGATGGCGACCTTTCCGAGTAAACATAATATAATTAACGTCACAATCGACATCCAAACTTCAAAGTCCCCTGCTCTCAATAACTTTTCATATAGGGATTTTAAGTCTATTAGGCAGGAGGAACTTCTATCCCTCCTTACTGCTTGTGATTGGTCGCCCATCAGTTGCCCAGATAAGTATGTTGATAGTAAGTTAGAACATCTTAGCTACAACATCTTGGCGATCATCGACGAACTTGCCCCTCTGAAACAGTTTACACTGAAGAAGAAATGTCTCCCTCCTTGGGTGGATGTCGAGCTGAAAGAACTCTGGAAATGATCAGCGTGATGCCGTTCGACGGCGCTACAAACGGACTCGGGACAATAAGTTGTGGCAGGAGTTCCAGTCTCTCGCAGCTCAAGCAGAACAGCGCACAGTTGAAATGCGAGAGGTTTTTATTCAGAGCAGAATTTTTGATGCTCTGGATAATAACAAAAATATCTGGAAAGAACTTTGGCACCTTGGACTGTTACCAAAGGCTAAAGAGGAGCTGCATGGTTTCACAACGGATGAATTAAACATCCACTTTGCTGGGGTCTCTGTCTCTCAAACGGAGCATGACGAAAATCCAGATAACATCTTATCGACGGCCAGCAATGATGGCTTCACTTTTCGTGAAGTTACCTTCTCGGACGTTGTTCTGGCCGTTGCTCATTTCTCGTCACAGGCAAAGGGCGAAGACGGAATACCTCAAAATGTCATCGCAAAGTCTCTTCCTGTTTTGGGCCATCATTTGGCTAAGATTTTTAACTCCTCTCTGTCTAGTGGGGTTTTTTTCCGGGACCTAGAAGAAGGCTCATCTGGTGCCTCTAAAGAAAACGACAATTCCATCTGCCGTCTGGGACTTCCGTCCAATAGCCCTGTTGTGTTTTCTCTCCAAGGTCTTGGAAAAGATCGTCCACGAGCAGATTTCAGAGTTCATTTCATCCAAGAAAATCCTTGATCTACGTCAAATTGGCTTTCGACAACATCATAGTACGCAAACAGCACTACTGAGTCTGTCAAAGGAGATTCGTGATGGTATTAATAGCAAGAAACAGCTGCTTACCATACTCCTAATGTTTGATTTCAGTAAGGCGTTCGACACTATTTCGCCCTCTAAATTACTTTGTAAGCTGATCAGAATGGGGTTTTCTAGGTCCATAGTCCTGTGGATCAAGTCATATATTACAGGTCGTAACCAGCGAGTGGTTACAAAATCTAATGGGGAATCTGATTTGTGCACAACCAATCTTGGCGTTTCACAGGGCTCGGTTCTTGGGCCCCTTCTGTTCAGCCTTTATATTAATGATCTTGGAGACATACTAGCTGCTTTCAAAAATCCCCAGGGTGAATTATCGGATGCTGTCGAGCATTTGCTTTATGCTGATGATTTACAAACCTATACGCAGGTTGCGAGAGACGATCTTCAGATAGGCATTGATCGCCGGTCAGCTGTGGCGCGAGCAGTGTCGGCTTGGGCTTCTGAGAATTCCCTTCACCTTAATGTCAGGAAGACTAAAGCTATAATTTTTGGGTCGGATTACAATATTAATAAATTGCAAAAATTGCACCTTCCAGGCATTGAGGTGCAGAATAACGTTTTTATTCCGTTTGCCGATACTGTAACTAATCTCGGTGTTGTTATGGATTCTAAATTAACATGGAAACCGCAAGTGGATGCAGTTAGTCGGAAGGTTAACAGAGCCTTATATGGACTCAGATCTTTTAAATCCTGCACCACCGAAGCGTTACGCAAACAGCTCGCACGTGCTCTTGTTGTCTCTCACTTAGATTATTGCAGTAATTATTTAATTAAGGTTCTATATTGTGACGTGATAGTTAAGACTACTGACATAAACTGTGCATTTATAATAAGCCTATGTGATGAAATCTAACGATGAATCTGTGATATGGATACAAATTTAATTTAATGTATCGAAACTATGTATATATGATGTATATTTTTGACTTGTGCAAACTAAATCTTAATCTATCTATCTATCTATCTATAATATATGCACGTGCTCGTATAAGCTTAGCTCCACGCGTGCATGTGCACGCGTATAAGCTTCTCAGTGCGCGCGCACGCAGTACTAGCTCATACACCGCGGTGATGAGCTTATCCACGCGCAAAGAAGGTAATATACGCGCGTCCGTGTCGCGCCGCGCCGCCGCCGCGGTGATCACCTGTACCCCTCTCTCTCTCTCTCTCTCTGTCGATACAGTCACCAACCTCGGCGTGGTGATGGACGGAAGGTTGACAAGGAAGCCGCAACTGAATGCGTTCAGTAGAAAAGTAAATAGAGCTCTGTATAGCTTAAAATTATTCCGTTCAAGCACCACAGAGATACTGAGGAAGCAGCTGACATGTGCACTGGTACTACCTCACTTAGACTATTGCTCAGTGGTTCTTCTTGATGTGTCAGGGGAGCTCCAGACACGACTACAACGTCTACAGAATGCATGTGTGAGATACATAGCTGGTGTTAGGCGTGATGAGCATATCACAGCCTACAGGAAAAAACTGGACTGGTTAGATCTGAAGGTGAGGAGGGAGTATTTTATGGGGCTGCTGCTTTACAAAGCGGTTGTCATGCGGCAGCCACCATATCTTACTGCCCTCTTTGAAAAAAACCAGGCCAGGACTTCAAGTAGGGGTGGTATGAAAGAGCTCTCGGTTCCGGGGTCGCGCACCGATAAGGGCCTATTCTCAATTAGAGTTCAAGGTGCGCACCTCTGGAATTCGCTCCCAAGCGAATATTTATTTAGTCTATTTATTTATTTGAATTATTTATTTATTTAATTAATTTATTTATTTAGACTATTTATTTATTTGAATTATTTATTTATTTAATTTATTTATTTATTTAAATTTATTTATTTATTTATTTATTTATTTATTTATTTATTTATTTAATTTATTTATTTATTTATTTAAATTTATTTATTTATTTATTTAAATTTATTTATTTATTTATTTATTTATTTATTTATTTATTTATTTATTTATTTATTTATTTATTTATTTATTTATTTAATTTATTTATTTATTTATTTAATTTATTTATTTATTTATTTAATTTATTTATTTATTTAAATTTATTTATATAATTTATTTATTTATTTATTTATTTATTTATTTATTTATTTATTTATTTATTTATTTAAATTTATTTATTTATTTATTTAATTTATTTATTTATTTATTTAAATTTATTTATTTATTTATTTAATTTATTTATTTATTTAATTATTTAAATTAATTTATTTATTTATTTAATTTATTTATTTATTTAATTATTTAAATTTATTTATTTATTTATTTAATTTAATTATTTATCTGGCCTATTTATTTATTCGACTTAGTTATTTATTAATTTATTTATTTATTAAATATGTTTAGTGTTAGGTGTGAATGTATTTATTAGCGTGATTGTTAAAGTGTCATGAATGAGTGTGTTTTAAATTTTGACGTGATAGTATACGTAAAAATTTAGCAAAGTATGTGTATGTATTCTTTTATTTTTAATATGTTATCTCTATTGTATTTATTTTATTCTATGTATTATTTTTTGACTAAGCGTGTATCTGTGATATCTGACTATGACTAGTTCATTATATTTAAATTTTATAAACTGACGAACTGATACAGCGAATAATATTATTTAATAAGAAATGCAATAAGTGAACGTTAATGTAAGATAACAAATATATAAAATTGACTGATATTTTAATTATTATAACTACATGTACATGCAATTGTAAGATTTACGTCTCTTGATGAATAAAAAGTATATCCATCTATCTATCTATCTCTCTCTCTCTCTGTTCGGGTTATTTAAGTCTTTGGGGGGAATTAGAATTGGGCGCCGTAGCTCGCTGACCGCCGCGTAGTACGATCGGCCGAGCGGATGCGAGCACCGCGTGAGCGGAAGTTCTCGCGCGCCTCGTGCACGTGATAGTCAGTTCCCACTTCTCTCCCGCGGAGACCGGTCGACTTTTTTCTGGCGTCATTCTAGGCAGCGCATCGGATCCGATACTGGATTCTTAATATATATTGTATGAGAAGCTCGGCACGTACGTCCTTATCAGGACGGTAGACTTCTTCCTTCATTAATTATCTTCGTCGGGTGTGTGTGCGTGAAGCGAGCCGTGTGTGTGTGTGTGTGTGTTCGGTGTGCGAAGGACGATTGGGAAAGTCCGGCCACGTGCGAGCTCCCTCGACGTGCCGACTTCCACCCGGCGATCATGTACTAGGCAGGGCCAGAGGGTCTGCCCGTGGTCCAGGTACGGTTCCCTCGAGACGTCGAGGAGTCCGGCGACCAAGGAGGTGCATCCCAACCACGTGTAGCCAGGACATTACGTCGTGCTGTCCACGTTTCTCCTTTCTAGTATTTAAGGTAAGAGAGCTCTCTTGCGCGCGTTAAAGGTACCTCGCAGCGTTAGGTTATTTGCGTTTCATCACCTTCTCTCTCTCTTTTTTTTGGCCTATCTTAGCATCTCTTTTTTATGTATAATTTCCTCTTTACTTAATAAATTAATTGCTTGCCCCGGCTTTTCTCTTTGCCTCGTGGGAGTTTTTACGCTGAGGCAAGTTGTCTTTTGTTCCGCGAAAAATTGTGTATTTATTTATCTACGCAGCCTTCCCTCACTCATTCATGTCATTATATTTATTTTTTAATTACTAGCATTTTGTTCACCGTCTTTCTCCTTTTTAAGCTCTGTTTATCAACCTTCACTCTCAATCGTCATAGAAATTCGTCAACATTGCTTTTTTTATCAGTTACGAGGATGGATACGCGCTGGAAACATCTGTTTACTTGTTACGTTTGCGGACCTACGGGTTGCGGTAAAACATTATTCGTAAAAAGATTTTTTGCTCACTTGACGGGGCGACAGCAGGTGGAATTTGTGATGCAAGCTGTGATCGTATACTGTTTTAATACGCAGAGTGGCAAGAGACGTACCGAACGGAGCTCAGACCTGGCAGCGCCGCCGCCGTCGCTACCATCACCGTCGCCGCAGCACCCATGCCAGAGGTCGATTTTAGAGAGGGGCTTCCGCAGCCGGATGACTACTCGCACGATAATGAGAAAAAAAGCTGCTTATTCTCGACGATCTGCTGCGCGACTCATCGAGCGACATAATTCTCGATTTATTTACGAAAGTTAGTCATCACAAAAAAAATAAGCGTTATCTTTATTACGCAAAATATTTTTCATAAGGGAAAATCGCAACACGACATAAGATTGAACACAAAATATATGGTGGTTTTTAAAAATCGGCGAGACGGTGCACAAATTCAACATCTTGTGCGGCAAGTATATCCTGAGAATCTTAATTTTTTGCAAGAAGCTTATCTCGATGCGACTAGAAATCCTCACTCTTGAGTATCGCATGCGTAATTGCATATTTCCGGACGACGAGTTGCACTACGTATACGTGTCAAAATATTTGAAATTTCGTTGAGAAAGGCGAAGCAATTATAAAAAACGAATGAAACCTCGATGCATCAGTCTATCAGTGACAATGGCTTAGACAATATCAAAGTATCGCTCGAGTAAACGTGCAGACCTGCTACCCTGTAATCATTTTATGAAGAAGAACGCGCTACTTTTGTTTGTATTGAGCCACTGTGCTGACAGTGAACTGCGAAAAGCCCTGCTTCAATCGGCCGATAAAGCTACAATAAAGCGTGTATGTAAGTGTGTTTTGAACGTTTTACACGGCGTTATCGAACTTAAAGAGACACAAAAAAGCATTTGAGCTGACACAGGCACGTTCTGCGTAAATTGGTACATAATAAAAAAGTACAAAATCGCGCGATAGTGTAGTAGGTTGGCAAAAAAGAAAACGAATTTTACTGCAAAACGGTGATGGATTTTTACCTCTTTTACTAGCACCTATAGTTGGTATACTTATTTCAAAATTATTCTGCGGTAACTCACAGTGATTAGTGGTTGTGGGGAGGGAGAATGGATCGAGCACGCAAGATGATTCTTGTGCCCGAAGAGTCACTCGAACGTATGAAAGGCGGAGCGGGGACTACGAGCCCACCAGTGCACGAGCCGCCGCCGCCGCCACCGCCGCCACCACCTCAATCAGCCTCGACTTGCACGAATGAAAATCCCATGCAGACCTGTGACGATAATTTATCTAGGCTGGACTCTGAAATGCACGATCTCCTACATTCGAAAAAAAATTTAAATGACCGCGAAAAATTTATGAATTATTTGCAAGTATTAGGGCGATATTCATTTTTTTAAAGAGAACGAACGTATCAGCCAGCGTGATTCAGAGCGCGAGCTAGATGAGATCGACGACGCACTTACCCTGCTCACTTAAGAAGATATACTGGAAAGCGTGCCTAAGACTTACGAGTGAAAAGCAAAGCTTTTACTTTGGCACTGGAAATCTTCAGCGCCAGAACGAATAAAGTGGGATAATGCCGGATTGGTTATGATAGACGGGAGATAGATCGAACGATCGAATATCATTGAGTTGCTCAATGATACTGTTAAAAAGAAGCAAAAAAATAAAATAACGGATGGGGAGGCAGGACTGGGAGAGGAATACTCACCCATCGGGCGTACTGAATTCGCGAAATTCATCAAAACATCGGATACTCCGAGCAATTTAATAGGAAATATGGAAATTTAAAAATTTAGAGTTTAACAGCACTTTTAAATACCGCTAAACGCCGCTTAATTAAAACAGATTTATACAGAGATCCAATCGTATCACCCACGTTGGCGAGCAATCGAAAATATAAAGATCAGGCACGATAGGATACTCAACGAATATTTGGATAGTATCCCGTATGCAGATGGTTTGGTTGGGGCTCAAGTAAGATTTAAGTACAAACACAATCAAAGAAGATACACAATCAAAGCGCTATTGAGATTTTTGATAATATTGGCGCGGACAATTGATGTTAAAGAAATATCTTTAACAGAAGAGAAAGATGAGTATGACTGCCCGATTCACCATAAAATTGTATAAGTACATTCCAGCGCGCGTGCGAACGCGTGCGTGCCTCCTTCGTCGCTGAGGGCTATCCTGGAAAAAGCTGATATTAAAAAAAAAGTGTCAAAATAAGTGTTTTTATAAAATGTAAATTTTTTAAAATTTTAATATATAATAGTGTTTGTAATAAATATTAAGTTTTTACAATAATAAAAATAATTAGTTAATTATTTTTTATTACAATATAAAAATGTTAAAATGTTATTGTGCTTCAATTTTCTCTCTTTCTCACCCACGCGTGCCGTAATTGATCCCCAAAGATAAAATTTAGAATAAGCTTCGCGGCAACGTGTAGTAGGATTTCTCTCTCTCTCCCCGCTCTCCTACCTATGGAGCTCCATCGCTTCCACGGGTCCTCGGCTAGGCGCGGGGGGAACCCCAGCGCGCTGTGCAGGCTCTCTCTTTCTTCTTCTTCTTCTTCCTCACTGTACGAAGCCGCCGGTCTCAGCTCCTTCGGACAGAGGGGGACCTCGCGCGCGATATGCTCTCTGTGCCTCTCTCACGCTCTCTCTGTCTCTCTCTCGCTCTCTTTCCCCCTCTCGCTCTCTCTCTCTCTCTTCGTCTCCCTCGCTGCTCCCACCTACACTCAAGAATCTTGTATCGCTACAGCAATCGGGACTAGGTAGAGGGGAGCGCCCATCGGTTTCTGGCTTATATATATAGAGTAGCCGTCTCGCTACTCCAGCATTACGGATTGAGATGCGCGTTATGTTTACGTAAATATACAATAAAAACATTTATTTTTATCTACCATTTTATTGTTTATCTACCAATAAATACAATTAATATTATTATGTATCGGCGGGTAATTACTTTAATTTTTACGGTTTTTTAATTGAATGTTTATGTAAACAAATAATTAAAAAATTATTAATGTCACATTAATTAATTGTTTATTTATACGTCCCCCATATACGCGCCGGGTGATGACGCCACGACGTCGCGCCCGGCGCGAATATATACTACTTACATTTTATTGTTTATAATTTTTGTCAAATTGGCGATTCAATAATATATTGCTTTCTCAACGAGAAAGTATATTGACAATAATCATTTATGTTTTCTCAAAGAAATAGCTTTATAAGGATGAAAGGTAACTCTTGCAGGGAACCATTTTAGGCGCTGTAATTTTACAGACATATTAGGTATATTTAAACTTAAAACTGATTAGATTTTAGAGCTAAATGGATAATATTCAGGACGTTTTTTGATAAAACAATCAGTTTAAAACAGAAACAAAATTTTTCTGGTAGTGTTTATTGAAGCTACCTGATAAGACTGAGTTTTATTTCTCTTGTTGTAAAAAGAAATCGTCGACAGTTACTTGTGTTATTTGCGAGGGAATATTACATTACAGTTGTTTGACACAGAAATGCAATAACTACAAATTCATTAGTGATAAGTTAATAAGATGTCCAGAACATAGCCAGCTGAACATAACCTCCAAAATTGAAGAGATAAACCTGAGTATTCCAGCGAGATTGTTAATTTGTACAAATTAAGCTTAAAACTTCAGAAGAAATAAGGAATGAATTATTAAGTGAAATTTTAAAATAAAACAGAAGAATTATATAATACAACGATTTTTGAAGAGGAAAATAAATTAAAAGAAAAACATGATTTACAACGAGAAAAACTTAATAACAACCAATTAGGAAGTGAAACCAATAAATACCTGTATGCAGATGTCACAAGTTTTACAAAAGGCAACAAAAAAAAGTTTCTAAAATAAAAGTCAGAAAAATCAATAACAACAAAAAGAGCAATAACAATATTGATATCAAGAAGAGTGTAATTGAAGTTTTGACAAAGGAAAATAAAATACAAACTAAAAACATATATTTAAATAAAAAAGATGAATTGATAATTAGCTGTTTAAATAATGATAGTGCAGAGTTAACAGAATCAGTATTAAAAAAGAGTTAGAAAGTGTACTTAATATCAATAAAGAGGAACTGAATAAACCTAAGATAGAAATCGTTGGAATTGATAACTGTGATAACATGGAAATAGAAGATATTGAAAATGATATAAACATGAGAAATTTCAGCAGTTTTACTAGTAAAGCTCAAGTATTACACATGTATACAAATAATACCAATAAGAGTACCGTTTTAATGGAAGTTCTTGCATAGATATATAGTTATATCAAGAAAAGAATAGCAAAGTTTTTGTAGGTTATCAAAATTGCAAAGCATACGATTTGATAAACATTAGACCTTGCAATAACTGTGGCAGAAATGATCCTATATGCTCAGAAATGCACAAGACTGGTGAGTGTATAAATAATATCGTTAAGTGCCTTAATTGTGACTATAGTAATAAAAATTACAATACCAATTATGTAATTAACCATTATGCCAATGACTATAATCTATGTAATATTCTGACGAAAAAAATTAAAAGATATATAGACTCGACCGATTACCTTACGAAACCTTCTTTACCACCGCTGAATATAGATTACCAGCCAAAAAAGATAACGAAGACGACACAAGAACCGACAGATGTAATTCCATCAACTAGTTATAAAAACCAGCAACAGCTCCAGCAAGAACAGCAGAAACAAAAATCAAGACAAGTTACTCATTCTCAAATATCAACATCACAGACAGAGAAAACGGTAAAAAAAATACAGGGTAATAATAGTTGAAATGGATAATTTTGACTTTTTAGATAAGATACAAAAAGAGTTAATACACAAAGAAAAAACAGGTGATAATATTTTTAATTTTAACAAAGTTATTAATAATAAAAAAGATATAATAATGCATATTAATATCAGGAGTGTGAATGCTAATTTTGATAAATTTAAGATATTATTTGAGAGTCTGATTAATAAGCCTTCTATTATTATATGTACGGAAGCTTTTGAACAAGTGAATTACAATTTATACGAATTAAAAGGTTCCAACTATGAATACAAGAGCTACTATAATGATAGTAGGATAAATAGAAATGATGGAGTTATTGTTTTTATTGATATATGTGTGGTACAAAAAACTGAAATTGTTAAATCTGGTAGGATTAAAATTATAAATACACAAGTTACGCTTAATAATGATAGTAAGCTAGAGATTTCTGCTATGTACAGATCTCATGGTATACCCAAGTCTGAATTCATTTTGGAGCTAAATAGATACCTAATCAAAAAGAAAAATATTAGAAATCATTTAGTAATAGGTGATTTTAATATAGACATATTACAATGTGATAACATGAGCCAAGAATTCCTATGTAATTTCTGTAATAAAGGATATTTGCCAGGCTTCATTGGCATTACAAAGCCGCCTACTACTATATGTAAAGGATCCTGTATCGACAATATTTTCATTAAAACTAGTAGCTTAAATACAGTAATGTACAAACTGAGGCACTCTTTAACAGATCATTATCCTATTTTTATTGCTATAGATAAGATTAAAACTGAAATAAATAAACCAATAGAAACAGTAGACTATAAAAAATTAATAAACATTGCTAGGACAAAAAACTGGAATGAAAATTTTACTATACATGATCCTAATTTAGCTACTGATATTCTGTTATTGAAAATAAAACAATGCATAGAATTGGTAACAAAAAAAATAGTAAATATAAACAGAAAGGAAGGAAAAAATGGATTACAGATACTATAATACAGTCATGTCAAACCAAAGAATTTTTATATAACTTGTGGCAATTTGATCTCAAAAATGATCAGCTTCGTTTGCAATATAGAAACTATGCTAAAATATTAGACAAAGTAATTATAGATGCTAAAATGAAATATGAAAAAAGTCTAGTCCAATATAATTCTAATAACCCAAAAATCTTATGGGAAATTATAAATACAAAAATAGGTAAAAAAACTAAATCTAAGGAGCTATAAGTTATATAAAAGTAGATAATAACAAGTTTATAGACAAAATTGAAATAAATATTTCTGTGAAATAGGTAGGAAATTGAGTGAAAAAATTGTTAAACCCATAAATGAGGAGATTAAACTACCTGAAATGAATGCGAATTCCATTTTTCTCAATCCAACAAATGTAAATGAAGTAACAGGCATAATCAATAATTTAAAATTGAAAATGGCTAGTGTTGACTAAATTCATTCTAAAATCTTGAAACTGATATGCAATCATATTGCTGAACCTTTAACGAATATTTTTAATGCATGTATTGAGAAAGCCATTTGGCCTGATGCTCTAAAAAGGGCTGATGTTGTACCGTTGTATAAATCTGGTGAAAAGCATAATATGTCTAATTATAGACCTATTTCTCTAATTTCTAATGTAGGGAAAATTTTTGAGAGAATTATCTACAATAGAATTTACGATTTTGTAGAAAAGCATAATATTATATCGGAACATCAATTTGGTTTTAGGAAGAAAATGGGTACTAGAAATGCTTTAAATTATATAACTAATACTTTGTACAATAATTTAGATAAAAGTAAACCAATAATTGTAACATTTCTTGATTTGGCAAAAGCGTTTGACACCGTAGATCACAAAATTCTACTAGACAAACTCTATTTTATTGGTATTAGAGGACCGGCGCTGGATTTGCTTTTAAGTTATCTCAATAACAGATATCAAGCAGTGGTCCACAAGGTCCGCTGCTTTTCATTCTGTATATAAATGATATCTTGAAGGAAATCCCCCTGGAAGAAATATTATCATACGCGGATGATACTGCTATAATTGCTACTGGTGATAATTGAATAGAAGCTCAAGATAATATGAACAAGTCTCTAAACATAATCAATAAGTGGTTAGCTTTAAATAAATTATCATTAACAAGACTGTTTTTATTACTTATGGCAATTATAGTGATAGTGTACTAAATAAATTAGCAGTTAAAATTAATGATAACAATATAACAAGAGTCGAATACTATAAATATTTGGGTATAGTTTTTGACTTTAATTTAAAATGGGATAAACACATTCAGTACATTGTAAATAAAGCAAAGTATCTTGTTTATATTTTTTACAAAATTGTGAAAATAATGTCAACAGATACATTAAGAATGATTTATTATGCTTTCTTTCATAGTCTAATAAGCTATGGAATATTAGATTGGAGAGGAGTTTATAAGAATAATAGAGTTTTAGTACAACATGTACAGAAAAAAATTATTTATATCATTAACAAACAAAATTTTATAGTTCAAGATAACCCGTTAAACATAGAACAAATATATACTTTCGAAGGTATAAAGTATCATTATTCAGATCACAAAATGCAATATACCAACTCAACTAGTGTAACAAGGAAAAAAATTTAATTTTACCAAATAATAAAAAGAAAGTTGGAAATAAAAATTGTTATAAAAAGGCTATAGTAACTTTTAACAGTTTTCCTAATGAATTAAAAAATCTGAGTATAGATAATGTGTCACATAAGAACATCATGAAAAAGTGGATTAAATGAAACTGTTAATGTTACTATCTCGTTATATTATTTTACAGTTTTAACACAAATCATTATAATAGAAATAATACTATTATGTTAAAACCAAATTTTTATGTAGTTTTTAGTTTAAGTAGATTTTAAGTTTAGATTTAAGTTATACTATGTAATTTTTTTTATATTTTCTTTATTGTTCTTTTTTGTAATGCCAGGCCTGTGCACAGATAACGTGTTTATCCTTTCAGGATTTTAAAGGCATACAATAACTCTGTAAATTTTTCTGGTTTTAAATAAATAAATAAAAGATAGACATACTTTCTTAAAGTGAACGTGATTTTATTTCCAATTAGGTCTTTTAACACAATTCATAAGTTATTAAAAAAAACAGAAATTACCATGTACCATATTAGTATGACTAAGTGGAAAATAGTCAAATTTGTCATACAGTATCGGAGAAAGTCGAATAATTAAATATGAAAACTATAAGTTTCATTAAATGTAAAAAGTGCTATACTAATATTGGAAAAATCCAATGAACAAAATTATAATTTTTCATATTCAAAATTTTCTTTAATTTTTATAAATTCAATTTAAAAAATATTAGTAAAATGTATAGTATTCTCTTTAGTAGTTGGTATATGAGTCAGAAAAATAGGTTTTTAAAAAATGTCTGTCTGTGTGTGTGCATGTGACTATATGCATGTGTATGTGTGTGTTCGTATGAGTATATGCGTGTGTATGTGTGTGTGCGTATGAGTATATACGTGTGTATGTGCGTGTGTACTAATAAAGATACACAAACCGAACACCCCGTAAAAATTGATGTGTCTGTGGTAAGTAATCCATCATTTGCCTTTTACATATCCCTATTTTAAAAAAAAATATATTCCGAAACAAGATTTTAATTTAAAAAATAGTAGTGAACTTTAAGATATGCTTGGTAAAACTTAATTTCAGACAATTTTCAATTAACTTCTTTGGAAGTTATTTCTTTATCTTTTAATCTACCTCAAGAGCAATTGCAATTGTCTATAATTTATTTGACAACTGCATTAATTTATCGAACACTTTTTTTCATAATGATAATCTCTTTATAGTAAAAACATATCCCCTGAACAATATCTAGCCTGAAAACTTCATTGATAAATGCATTATAAAAGATTGCAGTTTATTAATAATAATAAACATATTGATAATATTAATTTATTTAATACTAAAACATGAGTTATGCTTAGCAAACCAAAGATAGTTCTTCAATTTATAAAAAATGATACCTCTAAAATCAACCAAGTTCTTAATAAATTTAATGTTATTCTGATTATTAAAACTATGCATAAATTCAATCACATGATAAAACTTTGAAAGGACAAATTAGTTAATCTCGACAATTATGACGTCGTTTATAAGATTGACTGTCAGCAGTACCCTACGCTTATACAGGCATGACAAAATGACAATTGAACAAACCTCTTATATGAATACAACAGAGAAGTAAAAAATAAAAAGAATACAACCGCACTTGCGAATCATGTCAAGAGAACTAAACATATTATTGCTTTAGACAATAAAAATATTCTAGATCAAGAGAAAAGTTGGAGTAAACACGCGTTTTCTGAAATGCTCAACATTTATTATCATAATAACACTCTAAAATTAAAAATCATTTAAAATAATTTGTTTTATATATTATTATCATTTTCTTTTTTCAATTTGTCCATATATTCTTATATTTTTCTGTATTCTCTTGCTTTCCACCACCTTTTCTCTCCCGAAATTATATGAACTCCCTGTTCGGCTGTATCCACTGTCTATATGTTTTAAGAAGCGTTTTCGCGCGCGCTAGTCTCTTCTGGCGTGCCTTTCGGTTTCTTAAGAGAGGCTCTGAGTTCGCCGAGTAGGATTGTGAGTACACTATATCTGTGCAGGTCTGACGAACTATGGATGGCTTACGCACTTAATGGGATTCCCCGTACGTTGCGAGGCATCTTGCTCGCCGCGCTATCTCTTCACTAACATGTTGCACTATTCTATTGTCTGCAGTCTGGGAGACACTAAACTCCTCTACAATATTTTTGGAGTTTTCGAGAGATTGACAGGCTTGCAAGGATTCGTACATTAGTGTAAATTAGCCGTGCCGACTGTCCACATCATGCGTTGCATCATACTTTATGACGCTTGTCGGCCTTCGGTGCCAAAACGCACTTGTGTGGAATTTATTTTAACTAGTGAGTTTTTACAGTATTATTTTATTCTCTTATAGTGCATTTTTCCATACTACTACGTTTCATGTAGTATTGGTAAAAAGTTTTGAATTTCTTTGGTTTAAAGTAGTATTTTATTAAAACTTTTCCTTTTGTTTTTAAGCGTACTATTACGTGTACTGCGAATTATATTACAAGACGGTCTTCATGACATACATTTTATATTTTAAAGGTATGTTATTTTTATTAACTATATTTATAAGGATATATATGTGGGATATCGAATTATTATTTACTTTTGTATTACTTTGTATTTTTTAGCCTTGAAGAGAGGAGCATAAAAAACTCCCAGAAACATCAGCGTATTGTAAAATAAAAATGGTTTTGTTCGTGGAAATTAACTGAGTCTTCTTTTTAATAATATACTAGCAAGAAGCCCTCACTCGCTAATACTCGCTCGGGTTGTTACATATATAAAGTTTTAATTAAAATGTGAGAGTACACCTAATTTTGTATACAAGTTGATTTTTTACTTTTAACAGGAAATCAAAATTCTTACTCTTAGCAGCAGTATTGTTTTAATAGAATATTTTTTTCAAATTTACAAACATGTGTTTTAGTATTTACACGTATTTTTACGTTAATCTCACCGAAATTATTAATTTCAATGCAAAAATATTAGGAATATCCGTAACTGTGCATTAGCAAATGACTTACTTATAATGACAAGATATAAATAAAAGTTAACAATATTTATCCCTTTGAGTCATAGTGTATCATGTAATGGTACACGTTTTACTATTTAAACACTGATTTTTTTATTTTTCCAATTTAAATGCATTAATTCTTCAGTGATTTTGGTGATTTAAATTCAAATGCGATACTTTAAAGCAAAATAAAATCGAGATATAACTTATTATTCTTGTCCTTAATAATGTAGCTAGACAGTATTAACTTTTATGCTTTAAATTTCATTAACGATTTCGCTTGCGCTAAACTCCCACCTCAAGTCGAACATCACTGATATGGCTTCCGCTTTTCGTGTTTTCCTTTTCTTTTACTATTTTCCAATCATACATCTACTTCCATGATTAACCATTTAGTACCTAGCTACAGACCCAAGAAGAAGAACATTATTTTGTACACTTACACAGAGAGAAAATTCTAACTATTTCGTGTAGGAGTATCACACTATATAAGTACCAGTCCTAATATGCGATGTAAGTATAGAATCTGCTCAAGTATAGTATTATCTACTTACTATTTTACCACGAATACACACCTTGAAAGCATGCCAGTTACTCACGCGAAAAGAACACGACGTCATGATAATGTTTCATGAGCTTCATATGTCCGAAAGAAGCACGGGTATCCGTCACACTGCGATCGTATGAGCGCTCCCATTCATGGCGTGCCACTCACACTATTTCGGTATGAGAGACTTAAGACTTCGAGTGATTTAGTATACGTATATACTTATATGTAAATATTTACATATAATAGTTATATTGCACCCGAAGACGCATTACGTGAATATGAAAAATATGAATATATCAGAAAAAGGTGAAATTAAAAATATCCTATTCTTTAATAATAAAAAATACTAATAGATTATAAAAATTTACTTTAAAAAATATTTAGAATAATAATTAACTGCAAAACTAAAAGTTTTTTGATCATAAATTATCATAATAAAAAATTTGTTATATAAGTACTTTATTAAGCGCTTGAGTGCCTATTGCAAAGAATCTTTGCCATGGGAGATTTTTCGGTACTACGTAGGTAATTTCAAAGTATTAGATTTTAAGTTAAAATATCTTTAACAAAAGACTTTAATGTCAGGAAAATACATCTTTTTTCGCTTATAATTTTTTCGCTAGGAGCTAATAATTGCAATATAATCAGGATTTATCACAATGTGCTTTTATGATTTTTTTTCGGCATGCAAATGGTTTATAGTAACAGTATACATACATGTATAAAAAATCTACTCTTACAATCCGATTATAATAATTAAAATATTTCCTATACTTTTAAAAGTTTAACTTGATTTTTTTCAAAACAAATTGTTATAAATGCAAACCAATATCAGAATTGACATTACTATATATTCGCTATTTTATTTAAAAGTAGCCGATATTTAAAATATTACATATATACGACAAAGTTTTGTATATAATCAAGGTTATAAATGTTTCGATTTTCTCCGAAAATCCTTATTATTCCTTTTCATTTTCTTGTCGCTCTGAAAAGGCTCGATCTTCAAGAATTCATAACTATAAAGGTTGCAAACTTTTTCAGACGAAGGATACATGTTGACTTTCCCAGAATTTAATTTCATTTGAAAGGGCGTAAATAAGTAATACGGTAGATAAACTTAATAGCATAGAGTTATCATTTCATTATAATCATGTCTCAGATATATGAAAATTAAAAAAAAAAGAAACAAATAAAAATATTAACTTTTTTTTCAAAACAATTTGAATTTGAAGTGAAGTTGAACTGGAATTTGTTTAAGAATACAGCAACTGCCAACTAGCTGTTTGCACAATTGATAATCTTCCTCAACTGATAACTGAGCTACGAAACTGATGTGTCTGTATTATATTGTATATTTAATGGTGCCAATCAAACGTCCATTAATAATATGTATGTATATAGGTGTATTTTTAAATATTTTAATTTCTCTGCATAGTAAGAAGAGAAAGAATTTTTGTTCTTATTTGTGGTAGTGGAAGTTTTTCAGTTTTGATAAATTATATGATTAGACAGTTAATATAAATAAATTCTCATGCGGCACGAAACATGCATATATTAGATAAATCATATTTTATGTATAAATTTTACAATTATCTAAACTAACTTTTCATACAAAAAACTCTAAGAATGTCTCCTGCAAGTTTTATCAAGATATGTAAAAAGCTTTGTCGCAGACACTTTTAAATAATACAAATATACACTTAGAAAAAAAAATTTGTGGTAAAATAATATCGGGCATTATCATAGAAATGTATTAAAACAATTTTAAAAACAAAAAAATTTCTTAATTTTTTTTATCAAAAATCACTGAAATTTTACCTTAAATTCAGTAAATTTAAATAACTAGAATGGCAAAGAAATAGTTTAAGTATTCTTATACAAGTACCTATTACAAAAAATTAAAAAATATAATTTTTCTTAGAAGTTTTATGTAAAAATACACACCGTAAAAATGCCATACGCATTGCTTTTGATCATATGCATGGCTTTGTTAATATGGAATCGCCATTTTGAATTTTACAGAAGCCAATTACATTTTTATTTCAATTAAACAATAGTAGTTGTTTAATCTCCATCTAAACAATGAAGTTATAGTTTTAAAAATCTTTTTTATGGATTATCAAAATTATAAGCATGCTTGGTACTGAAGTGGATGGACGTATACTTTACTCAAGGGTTAAGAAAATATCCAGTACACTACGTATACAAGTACTCATAGTCAAATTACATAAGCACATTTAAGAGGAATACTCCTATTATATAATAATTAAATATAATAGGAGACAAATAGATTATATCGATTGCAATTGTTCGTTGTTGATTTCCAGATCTTTTACACTTGCATCAACCCAGCAACCTTCGATGTTTGAATACCAACTTAATAATTATTTGCGCATTCCCCAAATAAGTCATTCTACTTATTTTACAGCTTTACGCAAAATTAACTTACAAGCGATTTTGCGCATGGCGTTCGATTTCTATATGCGTATGTTTTTATGTATGTACACCGACTACTCAGGAGCGGCTTGACTGATTTTAAAAATTCTTATTGCATTTGATAGAGGGTCACCGAATGCTGGTTCCTTGAGTATTTCGATCAGTACTGTCAGTACAAGACCAGTATATGCAAAAAACACATTTTTTTGCATGAAAGGTGTGTTTTACGAAACCCTTTTGTATGTACATCGATAACTCAGGAACGGGTATATTAGTTGAAAGAATTCGTGATCTATTTAATAAAGGGTAGATATATATCCTATTTCCCTATTACTTGTTATCATTTGGTATCTCGGTAAATAATGATTAAATATAATATATAAATGCAAGAACTCTTACAATATAGTATAACGCAGTAGTGATGTAACATAGTAGCAGTACAACCAACCATTCAACATTGTAGTAAAAATACAATTTTAAGATTACAATTATTTAAAGTTTCAGATCAATCTTTTAAATAAGAGTATACAATATTACATACACTGTTAGTCAGATTGATTAATAATACATAGCTGGATAAAGGAAGAAATATATTGTATATTTTGTAACTTATTTATCAACTTAGATCTTTGATCATCGAATAAGCGGTTTTGCCACAGTATATGATCCAGATCTTGGGATTGATAACCGCATTGACATTTGGATCATTCACTAATCCTACTTGGGCCAGAGAGTAGACAAAATTATAAAGCCCGGCTCTGCATCTATTTATTATACTTATGATCTCTCGTGATAAACTTTTATTGACAAATAAAGGTTTTGTTTTTTGATTAAAATTTTTTAGACATAATATATTCCTTTGGATAGACCCTCTTGGTATACGATGTTATTTGTGTTGATTTTAGAATGTTCTTTAAAGCTATCTTTTAAATCTATAAAAGGGTTTTTGACCAAATTATTTGAATTGTCTATTGAGCCGTGTTTTGCGAAATTATCTGCAATTTCCTCTCCTTATATGCCTATATACGCTGGTATCCAATAAAATTTAATATTTACATTAAGTGGACTTTTCTTTTTTAATTCGCATACTTTTTCTTTAACTTCAAAAATATATAGGTTAATTCTTATGTCAAACTTAGAATGTTTTAAAGATTCCAGCGAACTTAAGGAATCAGAGAATAGGAAAGAGTGAAGTAAGGTGGACCGTGGAGCAAGGTGGACTAGAGGCTATATCTCATGCTGTAAGTGGCGCCACCTGTCGAAAGCGGTTAAGAATTTCATTATAAATGGGTGATTCTGTCGTAACTGTCCCAGTTTCGCATTAAAAGTTTGAATGGGATACAATAAAAGTATTTCTATCAAAATGTATGCAGTGTTACATGGTAGTAGCAGGAGATGGAAATGACAAGGACGGAACTAACATTCTAGGTTAAAAATGCTCGTAACTTCTCGTATATTTGTTATTAAAATTTTTCCGCGTAGACAATTCTTATGTCCACCAAATACTATGAGAAAATGCATTTTGTTCAGCAAAGAAAAACATAATTTAACCATTTAACATGAACAACGGCAGAAATCGTATCGTTGTGACCTGCGTTGGTATTAGTAAATCATGGTTTCTACTTTATTTTCTTAAACGCTGAATTCAAATATTAATAATTTTACTTTTTATGTATACTCAGTAAAGCATGACGAATTTCTTAAGTGCTTTTTCAGCTTAGAAAATAAAAAATTAGGCGGGCAATCGAACAAAATAGATTTTCTTACATTACTACTACTAATACACGATTCAGGTTAATGGGTTAAATAGTTATTTACATGGGGTACGGAACTAACCAAAATTTTTGTACGTGACAAAATTAAAAAATTTTCTTGTGCGCGATATATACTTTAAAAATTCGTCTTTAAATACTTCTGAGAAGTCATATAAGACGTTTTTAAAAGCGATTAATGCTATTATCCAAATTTTGGTGGAAATCGCTGGACAAAAAGTATGCATCTGGTTTTAATAGTAGTGAGTTGAATTTGGCTTTAAAACCAAGAAAATATACATAATGAACCCTACAATTTAGAACGTGTGTGTGGAAATTTGTCATATTCGCTATTTTCATGTGGAATAAGATTTCATAGTGAAAATCATGTTTTGAACGCGAAACGGAACTGATATTTTGACTCTATTCTATTCATTTATTCTTAAAAAGAATCAACTAATCGGTTCCTGCAATTTATCCAAGAAAGTTGACAACATTATACACATATTAGAGCCGGCAAAACTTTTTTTTTTCATTCGTACACTCATATGCGAGCTCTGGACACCATTTGGGGTAGTTGTGACACAATCACCCATATGCTCAGAACGTTATAAAAATTGTATTTAGGTCAATTTAAAATTTCCTCTTGTCTGTGCGAGTGTAGTGTCAGTTTTTTGCATCGTTTTATCAGATTTGCTGTTTGCTTGTTCACAAATAGAAATATTCCAGGTAAGTTTAGGTGAAAACTTCTAGCGCCATCGTAAAGAGCAGCTAAAGACCTTAAAAAATCACCTTTGTTATAATTTTTATACCAAATATAGATTACATATTTTGTACAATATTTAAATAAGTCAATGAGAGGCAAAGTGGAATAGGGCAAAGTGGACTGCCTGGCAAATAATATAAAAAATCTGCACTTTTATAATTGAATATTGGCGATCGCGAGCGGGTTTTTGTATACTCACGCTTCTTGATTTGCATCCTTGAAATGAGTTTTTAGTGCCATATATATAAAAAATAGCGTAGCTGATTTGCCCCACGGCTTTGGCAAATCAGCTAAATTGATTATTTACAAAAATGATTACAAAACCCATGATACAAATTCTTTTTACTTCGTATGATTTTTTATTAGTTTACGAACTAATAATGACATCTAAACCTCAAAACTGAATTATATTGGCGATGTGGTACAAATTAAGCCACCTGCAACCTTAGGTAGTTCACCTTGCCCCATCCTCCCTTACATAGATATTTCGATTATAAACAAAATTACGTATATTTAACTAAAACCCAAACTCGCTGGCCCTTCACTAAATAGTAATACACCTATCAACGAAGTTTCAGATATCAAAAACAACGGCACCCTAAAAAATTATTGGAATGAAACTTCGTCAAGATTTCATTTCAATAATTTTTTAGAGTGTTATTGATTTTGACGTCTGAAAATTCGTAGAGAGGTGTATTATTACTCAATGAAAGGCCAGCGAGTTTGGATTTTGTCTAAATATAAATAGCTTTATAATCATAAATAATTATTCATTACTCGATCTGTAAAAATCAGGGCTGGAAATTTGAATTCTTAATTGACTTTCGGACCCCCTTAATGCAACGTTAATCGCTTTTTTTAAAACAAACCATTCCACAGTGAATACTGATACATGTTTATTTACGCTATGTATTTCAGTAATTTTAAGGTGATCGCTAAAATATGCTGTACCTACTGATTATTAACTGTTTGATTTAGTTCTATCTGTATATATAGTGTAGCAGTTTTCATTTTTGATTAAGTTTTTGATTGATAAGTTGCAATTTTTTATTGTTTTTAGAGATTTTCCGAATTGAACATTGACATGAATACTATTTTTAAGAACGTTGTATTCGTGAGTGTAAATATTATAGTGGTTATTAGAATGAATACAATCTGTAAAACTGCCTGAGTTTTCGATACAAGACTTTAGAATTATATTATTGAACTTACGATTAGTTTTTTTTCATTTCCTAGAATATTTTTAAAACGCAAAAGAGTTTTATGAACTAGATCATTGGAATACATTTTACTGAGATTCGTTAGTATACGTATTCTGAGACCAACAGCGAGGCTAATAGCTCTGTATTGAATTCTGTCAATCTTTTATTTCCCAAAGAGAGAAATAAAAGAGATTTATAAAGTACAATTCTTTATTACAGGAATATGTGAACTACATCTAGAAGTATCCAACAAACAATTTTGAATGACTTTCTATTCACAAAACCCTTTAAAATAAGGGTTAAAAGGTGTTAAAAAGCATAAAGTAATTGTAACTTCCTTCGAGATTTCTAAAGTACATTTTTTTATTACAAGAACATCATTTTATGAATCTAGTAGACGTGCTAAAATCGTAGTCAAAATGTTATTTTATTTTAAATCACCATTTAATAGGGTTAAACCATAGTGTAAATGAGAAAAGTAAAAAAACATAACAAAATGTAAGAAAAAATAATAAAATGTAAGCAATTTCTCAATTTTTTGCCAAAAATGGTGACGCAAGTAAAGAAGCCTCCTGATCGTGGAGGAGGAAAAGTTTATAAATGGCACAACGATACAAAAGTAATCACTGTAGTGTTATACACTACACTTCGCACACAAATATTTTTATTTGTGCGCGGAACTGATCCTGCTCGCGAGCTCTCATTGACTATTACGGCCGCACGTTTCACGTGTCGGCAGAAATCTATGTGTTGGCAGACAACTTGCGTGGCTGCAGACGGCTTATGTGTCGATAGATAGCTTATGACCGCAGGTCTTAAGTGTCGGCAGACGGTTTGTTGCGTCGACTGCTCGTTTAACTATTCGGTATTGTTCATATTCCGAGTTGTAATATTGAAGTATAAATAAATATATATAAATGAATAAAATGAATTTGGGTAGGTTATTATTATTTAGGAGTTTTTGTAGGAAAATTATATTTTTATGATTTATCGATCTGGTCGAAAGTAAAGTGATTTATTTTGGGATTAAAGATTTATTTTTAATTTAGTTTATTTGGCATAGTGCGTTTCTTATACATAAGAATTGTACACGTAATTATTATGCACAATTTAGCATTGGTCCAATATATCTATATATATAATTTGACCAATGCTAAGTTGTGTACAATAATTACGTGTATAATTCTTATGGTTAACCCTTTCAGTCACGCAATTCAATTCATTTGGTTATGGAAGTGCAAATATATGTTTCCAATGTATTTTTGAACGAAGAATCCAAATCAAGTGTCAAAAAAATTATAAAAAAAAAAAGAAAAAAAAACGAAAAAAAAAATAAAAAAGAAAAAAAGAAAAAAAGAGAAAAAGAAAAAAAAAAAAGAAAAAAAGAAAAAAAGAAAAACAAAAAAAAAAGAAAAAAACATAACTCTGCCACAGACGGTCCCAAGCCCGTGTTCTAATGAGGAGGGGGTTTTTTTACTTTCATAACCAAACGAATTCAATTTCATGACTAAAAGGGTGGTTTTCACCCCATTTGCAGGGTTGTTTTTATATTTATAAAATTATTGATATCAGATTCGTATTCTACGATCAAAAATACATAGAAAACGTATATTTGTACTGCGATAACAATAGAAATCAAATTTTGTGACTAAAAACAATAGGGAGCCGATATATCGGCTTCTGTGACTGAAAGGGTTAAGAAACGCGCTATGCCAGTAGATAGGTTATAGGCATACCGGCTTACACGGGTTCTGGATCACCCCCTCACCTCTCAAAGTGATCCAGAATCCGTACGGGTTTTGGATCACCCGAGCGTGATCTAGAATCCGAAATGAAGAGAGGTAGGACAATTTCTCCTACTCTCTTACGTGATCCAGTATGCCTATAACGTTTTCTACTTTTACTTCTTTTTTATTTTTTTTAATTTTTTTTTCTTCACAAATGTTTGCTGGATTGATGGAATAATTTCATAGTGGAGAATAATATCTTTTAGGCGAGTTTCTCGACATCCCCACTGAAGGGATTGTACTGAATGATGCGATCATGTAAGATCATCCAATAAGCTGAAGTATTAGCTGAAAAGTCTTTTTTAGCTTCAAATTCTAGACGTACATCGACAGGAGCTCTCTTTAGAGATTCGTTTGTCGTGAACAGTCAATAACTATAAGTGGTTCAAAGTTGATGTACTCAGGCTTTGTCGGCAGTGGCTGTGGATCTCTTCCATAGTAGGTTTTTTGAAATTTAGCATGTATATCATAGAGAACTGCAAACTGATTCTGAGATATGTTGAGGTTCAAATTGTTGTATGGATAATATTCAGAATTCAAGAAAAGTCTCACATTACTAATCTTGCAATGATCAAATCGACTGGCATTTGCATTTCTCATTGCTTTTTTCTTCGTTTGCAGTCCAATAATTACAAAACGAGGTTTCTCCAATTGATTAGAAGTTTTCACAGTCCTGACATGTTTATTCGTGCTCGGAAGGAGAGGATATTCAAATAACTCCCATGAACGATAACATATAGAGATTGGATTATCTTTGCCAATGAAATTCAACAGCTGGATTTTTTGTTTATCAGATGCAATGACATATGGCATTAATCACTCTATCTTCGATATTTTTACTCGATACTCTTCATAAGTAGTTATATTATTTGCTAGAGTACCTTCCTGGATTATTGCATTCAAATCGTTTCTGGATCTTGTGAGAATGAGCTCATGCTTCGTATTAACTACAATTTATTTATAGTCTTCCGCAAAGCCCAAGATCATACTCAGAGGGATGGAAACGTCAAAGTTACCGTTTTCATCTACTAAAGTTTTGGTTACTTCATTAACGCCAAGCCAGCCTGCATTTTCTAACATGAGAGTCTGATTCGGATTGATTGAAGTTCAACCTTTTATGAGACTGCTCATACCAACATTTTTACTTTTATTTGTATCCACAGCATTAATTTCGTAACGAATTTCGCCAAACAGATGACAAATACCATTGTTAAAGAATTTAGTTTTCTCCAGTGCTGTTCCATCTCTTTTTTGTAATTTTCCACATACATGTATAGAACTACGTGATGGTAAGAGACATAAATCTTGATGTTGAATAGAAATACGAATATCATTACTATTATCAACGCTCAATGTTGAGTATGGCTGATGTGCGTAAACCCCATAATAAAAATAGACTCATCGAATACGACACCTGATTGAATGCTTAGAATTTCGTCCATTTTTCTCGAAGCAGCAGAGAATTATGCACGTAAATTTTTTCCACTAATTTTTAGACCTTGGCTTTTCAGGAACTGAATGCTCTGCCGTGTTAACGGTTTGAGTTTCTTCGGTGGACTGATGACTGATTGCCATGATGGTTGGCTTATATGCACACTAGGATAGAAAACGATGCCCATTATACAGATTTGATGTGAAGTCTAATAGTAATTTCCTCTCCTCGGAAATTCACCAAATTTTCATCCTGATCTACGATTCGAATTTGAAGATGATCTATGCACTTGACACTGAGTGATATATGACATGAGATGGAACTTCTAAGATTTTATATCCTCGAGGAACTCTGGGGAAGAACTCATGGATTGTGTGAACTTTTTTGTTGTTAATGTAAGCACCTGCAGTAATATTTCACTCTACTCTGAGTGCGTTGATTCTCAATATTTTTACAGGTAAATCAGAACTGTGATGAGTTCTTTCTTTGAGAATGCGAGGAGTGAAGCCAAGGAGACGGTCTACTGAACCGTGAGGTGTGAGATCTAACGGATGACTGCTATTAATTTCACTTCTGAGAGTATGTTTGGTAGCTATCAAGGAAAATTCAATTCCTTTTGATTTCAAAGTTTCTTGTAAAAATTGATTAATAGCATCAATCTCGTAACTGCCAGTAGGAATAGTGATGATATCTCCGTTCAGATGAAGTTTGTTATTAGAATGGTCAACATTGGGAATCGAGTTGAATGTTAAAAGTTCAACTAAATACAAAACAAAATTCTTATGCTGAGGTAATTCAACTGATGGAAAATATTGCGCTTCTAAAACAGAAGATTTTCCTGAAAGACTGAAAGTGAAACTATCTTCCATGACTGTTTGAAAGAGAATTATCCCTTACATCTACAATGTCCTCTTTTATAGCCTTTCGGTTAAGAATTGAAGGCAAAGATGGCCACAAATGAATGAGTCAAAATTCTGATATCTCTCATAGTTGCATTTTACTTCTTTCACGCTAAAATATAACATGAGATAAATGGGAGGTTTAAAATCGCCAAAACTGTCAAAATAAATTACTTCGGAATCACGTTTTCTATAACACACCCAGTGAGGGCCACTATTTTGAAAATCATCCAAGTTAACAATAGCGGATTCATTACTTCATGGTCCATGGGAAGGCAGATTATTTCTCATGAAAACACCACGGAAATGTGGGATTTGCAACATATGAGTATATTTTATATGATCATAGTCAGTCAGTAGACAATTAGGCAAAGTTGAATCGAAGTTGTTTTTTTAGTAACTTGACCATGACCAACATGAGGTTTCATAAATAATCTCACTCCAGTTTTATATGGTTTAAGATGGAGACTTTTGCCTAAAGAAATAGTTTCCATAGCCTTATTATGTCTTACTTTCTTCATGATTTTTCTGCGCAGTTTTAGCATCATTTACTGCTTTAGCTATTCCAGCAGCTCCTCCTGCCAGAGTACCGATTGCACTTAATCCTGCGAATAATGGGATGAGAAAAGGAAGAACTGCACCAATTTTTGATGGAATAGGAAGAACACGTGGAATCATGACTTTCCTATTACCGCCAACGTTTTTGACTGCTTAACGTGCACCTTTCAAGGCGGATTGAATAACCTTGCGGGAACATTTACTTAGTGACATTGATTTTTTAGAAGCCGTCACTAACTTACTAAATTTTAGAGCCATTCCAGTTATTCCTTTTAATTTCATAGCATTTGTAACAGCATATGCATATGCTTTTGTCAGCAGCTTTACGATCAGCATTTTTATCAGAGTACGCTATGTCATATCCTTTGCATGCCTGATCAAGCGGATTAATTCCAGGTTCACCTCTTTTTATTCGTTTCTTCAGTTTAATGCCGGGACCACAGTATTGATATCCAGGAAGATGCATTTCAATCGGCAAGTTATTGATTACTTTATCAAGCAATCCATAACCTTTTGCCTTTTTCTGAGATTTGTGTACGATCTTTTCTCTTCGAGTGCTGATTTACAATTGATAATCAAAGTATAAAACAAGCGTTTATATTTCTAGAGCTCAATGTCAATCTCGACTTCTTCTCGTGAACATGGATTTTACTCAGCAGAAAATTAAACTCCCCATCGCGAACTTCGATTTTGGAAAAGAGAAGAGAAAGAAGCGACATGGAGAAGTACTACGAGCAGTATTCTGCGGTCCATCTAACTGTGGAAAAACAAATAGTTTATTAGCTCTAATTACGCATCCAAATGGCCTTAGATTTAAAAATGTGTATGTATATTCTACATCCTTGAATCAACCCAAGTATCAATTTCTCAAAAAAGTTTTGGAACCTATTCAAGGTATATTATATCTACCGTTTAGTGAGCATGAATCTGTAGTATCTCCAGATGAAGCCCTACTAAATTCAATTATGATTTTTGACGATGTGGCTTGTGAGAAGCAGGATAACATGAGAGCATTTTTCTGTATGGGAAGATATAAAAGTGTGGACAGCTTCTATCTATGTCAGTCGTATGCTCATATACCGCAACATCTCATCAGGGACAATATTAATATGTTAGTAACTTATCGTCAAGACGATGTTAATCTTAAACATATCTATGATGATCATGTAAATACAGATTTAACTTTCAATGAATTTCGAAATCTTTGTTCTAAATGCTGGAAGAATGATAAGTATGGATTCGTTGGTATTAACAAAGATAGAGCGATGAATGATGGTAGGTACAGAAAATGATTTGACAGTTTTGGCAATAAAAAAGGAATTAGAAACTCAAACTTTCAGTTAAATTGTAGACAGCATCTCATCAACATGACTGACTTCAAGAAAGAAAAAAATATTCTCACCGAGCTCTTGCGAGCACGTGAGGCTATTAAACAAAAATGCTCTTTATTGAAACAGTAGAAAGATGATTTTGATAAAGTTATTGGTGATACCTTGAAACCAGTCATTATACCTCTCGAGAAACTTGTTGACTCAAAAACCGAAAGCTTTAAGCAACCTTCTAATGATATTTTGGATTCTGGCATCATAAAAAAATCTAATAAATCAAGAAAACAATTGAGATTTGATCAATCAACTCGTATAGAAAACGGTCTAAATCAGTCGATATCTACAAATGAAGATGACGATGATGATGATTTTCCTTCGGCGTATGACACAATAGTCAATTCAACATTCAGATTTACGCATGAAGAAACTGACTTTTTATCATTGCTAAATGAAAGCCGCAGCAAAATCGACAACATATACGGAGTGCGGAACGTCAATTGAGTGTATATGATTGGCGATTCAGAAATTCAATTTGATGATAAAATGGTAAAATTGAAAGATGCAAGTTATCCTAAAAGTGGGGGTCTAATGGAATTACTCTTCAAGAAACAACCAGATGATAATCTTATAAGTTCAACAGATCGAAAAAATTATCGCAGCATCCTGGAAGTATCAAATGCTCATCGGAAAAGATACAGCAAAGAGGAGAGTATACGCACTTCTAAGAGTAGAAAATATATGAATGCGATCGTAAAAATAAATCCACCCCCGGAAGAGGTCTCATACCTAAATATAAAATAGCAAAGAAAAATCCTTCTATAGATCTAATCTACTGGGATGATCCAAACGAGCTTATCAAGCGACTGCGATTATTAGTTGCAGAACGATCTGCTGGAAATAACAATCACGACAATGAAATACAATCGATCATTGAAGAACTACGTGAACCAGGACATATATATTGATATGCATCTTTTCTTATAAGATCAGTAGCATCATGAGTCTCGACGTGTTCGGAAGAAAACTTGAGGGCACACAAGAAGTGAGTTGCGGTCCACCAGGCATTGGTTATAATCTTACATTAGATGGTAATTTTGATTTACAAAATAAAAGGTTATGTAACCTTGATTATCCAAGTCAACTTAATGATGCAGTCACCTTGGAAGTGCTTCTGAAAACTATAAGTAAATAAGTTAGAAATCTAACTAACATAATGGCTGTAATGAAAGTTGACTTAGAGAATCCCATAAACACTGAATTTAATAAAATCAATAATGTTCTTTCCCATCTTAAAATTCGATTAGATAATCTTGAGTCAAAATTAAAAGAATGCTTTGAAAAAAATTCTGACTCAATAAGAGTTTTATAATCACGAATTTTTCTTAAACCTTAAACATATTATCGAAAAATGGAGCGACAAAAAATAACTGAAGAGTTGCACAAACCAGCACACCGCATCTACAAGCGAAGAAAATATGATATACGTGGAATAGATGAGACTTGGTAAGCTAATCTTGTAGAAATAATTCCATACGCCAACAAAAACAAAGGTTTTCGCTACTTACTTACTGTCATAGATACATTTTCAAAGTATGCATGGGCCATCCCAATCAAGTCAAAGAATGGTAACGATGTTACTCTAGCTATAGAGTCAATACTGAAACAAACTTTCAGAAACTCATGAATAAGTACAAGATAAACCTATATTCTTCGCATAGTAATCGTCATGCTAGCATATGTGAGCGATTTAATAGAACATTAAAAAATACAATGTGGTTAGAGTTCAGCAAACAAGGGTTGCCTGAGTTGGTCGAAGCTTACAATTCAAGAAAACATCGAACAATAGGAATTGAGCCTAAAAATGTTACGAAGACAAATGAGAGAGAGAGAGAGAGAGAGATCAAGATACGTTTTCCAAATGAAAAGTTACCAGTGAAAAAACCGAAATTGAAAGTAGGAGATAAAGTGCGAATAAGTAAGATAAAACAAGTTTTTGAAAAAGGTTATACACCGAACTGGTCTACTGAAATATTCACAATAACGCGAGTCGTAAAAACTAATCCAGTAACTTACCACGTCAAAGATTATTACGATAAACCAGTCTCTGGCGGTTCTTATAAAGCGGAAATTCATAAAACTATGTATCCCGAAATGTATCTAGTAGAAAAAGTTTTGAGGAAAAGTGGTAAACGCGTATATGTTGAATGGTTAGGGTTCAGTAGCGAGCATAACAGTTGGATAGATAAAAATGAGATTCTTTGATTTATTGAAATGTGAGAATTACAGGTTAGAGGTAAATAAGAAAGCAATCATATAATGTTTATAAATTTATTTATGTATTATTATTATTATTATTATGTATAAGTTTTAATCTAAACAAATAAATAGTTTGAAAAAAGAAGTCTTTGTGTTACATTATTATCATCTGTTTTAAGCGCATGTATCAAACTTAAAAGAAGAACTTGTAGAAAAACTCTTGATCTTTTAGGATGGCTGATGAAATCTTCTCTGGTAGGAAGATTTGAAAGCTTTCATCGAGTTCGGCTATGACCCATGTACCAAATCTTGTCTTAACCTCTTTAAGTGCAGTCACCATGTACTGCCGATCTTTTTCCAAATCTGTTACGTTCTTCCTCGACAAGAAGTCACGTTCAGCAATCTTATTGAGTGTAGATAGATCCATTCTGAAAAAAGTAAAAATAAGCATTATGTTAAAAAAAAAAAATATTTCGTCAGAGAAAAAAATGTTGGCTAGAATTAACAGTGAACTTACTTATAAAGTTAGTTGAGTCTTGGTTTCTTTCCACAAGGTTGATAGTTCTCGAATTCTTCATTTACTCGAATATGCTCCTCGCCATGGTCCGTCTGTTGATTTAGCCCATTTCCCACCTCAATTTCTGACCCTTCCATTGCCTCTTGTAATATATCCCTTCTATCTCCTCCCTCGGAGCTTATACATGAACAGTCATGCATGAACTCCTCTAACACGTCATATTCAATTATGATTTCTTCGCCCTCATTACTATAATGTGTCATCCCCACTCGCGTTGCACTGTTTTCATTGGTTACTTCATACTCCCTCTTCACTTCATCCGCAGCAACCATTTCCACTTTTTTTTTGTCCTGTAGCCTCCACTCCCCCGCCCCCCTCCGGTTGCTCTACTTTCATTGGTTACTTTATTCCCCCTCTTAGTTTCCATTTCCACTTCTTTTTCTTGTTTTTCAACTTCCCCCTCTACTCGAAGTGCAGCTTGCGCCATCTGCTCCTCCATAATACTGTAATGTCCCCAAGATAAAGTGTCTGTAGTATGAGACAATAAGAATCTTTTATCATCGTGAGGACTTAGAGCAATTCTATTCTGTTTTTCAGTATGCACTATGTGCAATTTTATTTTATATATGATAATCCTCGAAAGTTATTGTTTTCTCCACAACGCTGGATTTTATACCTTTGGCCTTTTTCACTGTCTCTCCCCCATCAACCAAAATGCTATACATTTTACTCCGTAAACCTATGTATTCTGTCATGATCTTGCCACAGCATTCATATTTTATCAATCCTGGAGCTTTCTTGTTTCACGAGGTATGTCAAACTGATTATTTTCATCATAATCAGAAGTATCAAACCTGTGAATGTCTTCTTTCATTATTTTATACATATCAATGTCCTCAACTTCATATATCAAACTATCAGTATCTGTATAAATAAGTTTACATTTTTCTCCTACTCGCTGTTTTATATAAGAGTAATCATAAACTAATGTCTTGGACAAATCAAGGATACAAAGACCAACGTATATCGGTTTCTTGATTGTGATACTTGTTCGCTTCAGCTGAATAGCAACTAAATTTTCGTCAAAGATTGCACAGCTGTGAAAATTTGGTTGAGCTATGCATGCATCTTCCCCATATCTACCCGTCAACTTATTTGCTAATCGTACATCAACACGAAACCGCTCTCGCTCAATACACTTTCCATAGACAGCGTGAATTAATAATTTATAGAAGAGTTTTTCAAACTCATTCTTCGCTTGCTTTCTCTTCTCAGTATTTAATTCAACATAAGGTTTGAGCCAGGGCTTCTGCTCGAAACTCAGAACTCTATGCACCTTTTTAATCGAATTCCATTATCCAATGCCTGTTTAAGTGTTCGATAGTTAATCACATACCTTTACTTATCGTAAGTGTAGTGAGAAGTTTCTTCTGCTTTGAGCCAGATGGTGCACAATGCTCTGCGCCAAAAGAAAAATCTCAAGTCTACTTCAGCGATATAACCTATATCTGAATCTGGTGGTGTATTAAAGAAGCTTGGATTCTTGTCATATTCAATCCATTCAAAATTTCCAATCGGTAAATGCTGTACCATTGCCTATTCATAAAGATTATTAATATCAAAATATAAGAGTGTCTTCGTTTTCTGTTTCTCATCGTATGAAAGACCTATGTATGGATTGTTTGCCTTGGAATACCGATTACAACACTGACTTGTTCCTCCACGAATGCCCGCTTCAATAAACATTAGCATGTCAATATCTGTAAGAAGCTTGAATTCTACCTTGGTCATTTTAAGAGCTGCTGAAAATGTCAGCCCTGGGGTTGTGTAAAAGTGAGCAGGACATAAATCGTATGCTTTAAGAGATGTTTCTCGAAAACTTTCGAAGACGTCAGCCAATAGTAGAACATCAGTTTTCAAGTATAGATCTGAATACTGTCCTAAAGTTCTTATATTGAACTTATCCCATACTTGAGCAGCATGTTTGTAGTCTTCTTCAGCAATATGGGAATCAGTTAGTTTATTGTAAAACTCATTCTTTTCTGATAGTTTTGTAAAGAATAACTTATCTAATCCATCTACATAATCATATGAAAATATCCGTCTGAGAAGATCTATCTTTTCGTCTGTGAATCCATCTGCTAGAAATTCCTTCACTGCTATCGGGACGTTTTCTAGATATGTTGCAAGCTTCTCCAATGATGATGGTAGAAAACGCCAAGAATCTATGAATCTAAAACTGATGTCACAGTCATCCATGTCTTTTGTGAAAGACATATATTTCTCTTTATCATGAGGTATCACAGTGATTCGTCCTTTCATCAATGTAGAAGTACCGATCTCTTTCAAAATAAAATGTGTGTCATAATTGAGGTTATGAAAAATAACGGTAATGAATTTTTAATACTTATAATTCAAATTACTTGAATTATGAGCTGCTCCTCTGAAACTAAAGAGAAAAAATTATTTTCTTAGGCTCACTAAATTTATTTCCTTTATTCAAATATATAACAACTAATCTAATAACTTACCGTCCTGCGAGATGACAATGGTCTCGCACTTCGAGTTCATCGCGATTGATTGGCTTTCGACATATATGGCAAAAGGTTGACCTCTGGAAAGATAATTCTTCTAGATCTGTAAGTTTCATTGGTTTCAGTTTCTTATAAAGCTTATCAATCTTCTCACCAATTGATTTCAATTCTCGAACAAACCATTATGCAGGTGTCTCTTCATCTCCGTTTATTTGTCTGTATGATTTATATCCAGATAATCTGTCATCAAAGCTGCATTTTATATAGTACCCTATGCTGTATGCTTCATGAAGCTGAAAAGCATTCTCATTCTCAGTAGGCTTCAACAAACATTCAAAATCAGCATAAATAACAAAAGGATCTTTCTCACTCTTTTTGTAATCTCCGAATTTGAGAATGTTATTTTTAGAGTCGGGAGATTGATTCGACAATCATTCATATTTTCACAATCATTTTCGTGAATTTGCAACCTTTTTGCACTATAAAAAATTTGTAAACACCTTTCACAGTGGTATGATTTTATATCGGTTTTAGACAGTTGATTGCAAAGAAGTCGGGGCATGTTTTTAATCCAAACGAAGTGGTATTTAGGTAAGATCCCGTCATCATCACGATTATTTTCTTCACGATGCTTAGTTTCTTGATGCTCATCTATGTAAAAATCTTGAATAATGAGTAGATTTACACGGTTTTTCTTTTTTTGAATTTCATTTTTTTCCTTCTTTTGATTTTCATTTTTTTTCCTTCTTTTGATTTTCATTTTTTCCTTCTTTTGATTTTCATTTTTTTCCTTCTTTTGATTTTCATTTTTTTCCTTCTTTTGATTTTCATGTATTTTCTTCTTTTCTGACGAAATGTGACAAGGTGATACTTCAAACTTTGGACCATACTTCCTAAGCATGTATACATTTACCGAAATATTGTTTAGTTTTTAGAATTTCGGAACATCGTTAAGTTTTACAAGAAATTCTATATCACCAAAGCTCAGCTTATTCTCATGTAAATGATATTGATTTACTCTATTGGAATTGGTTTTATTAGGATATAATGCTGAAAGAATAGCATACTTTAAACACTGATTGTCATTGTTACGAACATTAACACATGCTTTTTTATTTTCTATAAACTTCAGGAGATGAATGTAAGAACTGCCCTTGATTGGAGAATATTTTTTCATATTTATACACAAACTTATAATAATATTATTATAATAATAATAATAATAATAAAATTATATAAGAGTCCAGCCAGAATCTTTTTCCTGAAATTCTTCTAGTTGTGTAAGAATGGACTCTTTAATATTCACTTTAAACTATTCTTCTAGATCTGTTGATATGAATAGCGTGGTACTTTCACTGGTGAAATATTTAATATATGTCGTTTCCTCTCCATTCTTCATCATAGAAAATTCCGAGATGAAATCTGAATTTACTTTTACAGCATTGTATTCTTCTAAGCATGCCTGTGTTTTATCCTTGAAGAGCTTTTGTGCATCTTTCAAGAAACTCAGAATGTCCACATGTTTTATATTTACAAGTACACCGGTCTTGATTCTATTTTGGAAAGCTGACTGCACATTCTGCCACGTAACTATAGCTTCTGTTTCCTCAGATTGTAAACTACCTCCTTGATGAAGATGTTGTTCAAATTCAACTTGCATACTCGATAGATGTGACATACACGTTTGACATTTCTGTTTCTCTCTTCTTGTGAGTTTAGATTTTTCAATTTTTAATTTAATTCCTTTATAGTGGAATTACACATGTTTAACCAATAATGAATATCGTTATTACACGTTATGTATATTTCGTAAAGTATCACGAAGAATCTGAACAAGGCGTTCAAAAAGATCGATGGATGCCATATTTGCTTTTTTCTCACTGTAATAGCACTAGAATAGCACTTCACAAATGTGCACGATAGTCAAGACTAAAACTCGTTGACCACGATAGACGAACTGTGCTTCTCCAAGAAACTGCTTCTCTTTTTGTAGGCAATGTCGTCGTAAGTAGAGGTAGAAAATTCAAACATCTGACCAAGGATAAAATGAAGAGGAGGGAGATTTTCTTAGGTAGGGACGAATTTTCTTTCATTTGAACCAACTAAAATAGTTTTTTTTTTGGGAACAGGAGGGAGGTTTTCTAAGGGAGAGATGAATTTTCTTCCGTTTGAACCAACCAAAAAGCGGCTTTTCGTCCCTCCAATCAAGAATATACTTTCTTTTTTGAACGTCCAATCCTAAAATAGCATGAGACGGAGTTTCTTGTTATAAAATCAGGATGAGAGAATTTTCCTATTCATTCTCCGAGTTCACTTCTTACTGAACTAACAACTACAGAGCTGTAAGATGACTAGAACACGTGACTACGATTTGATGTTCAGAAATGCCATACTGCAATTTCAAGAAGAGAATGTTTATATTTGTGACATTCAAGGATTCCAAAGAATAGCAGAGGATTCTTTCATTTTCAAAGAAGTAAGTTTTCTCAATTTAAAGAAAACTGCTTTACCGACTGCATACCTCTTTAAACCTCCTATGACATTGGAAGAACTGACTGCAGAAGAAAAATGTATGACTCACTGGGTGGAAAAGTATCATCATGGAATTGCATGAGACGCTGGAGATATTCCTTATCATCGTCTTCAACGAATTTTCCAAATTTGCTCGCAAGGGATTGAGAAATTATACATTAAGGAAGAGCAGAAAGTGCAATGGCTAAGAAATCTCATACCAAATGTGTAAGTGATATATAATATGACTCTACTTTCATACTTTATCATACTTTTTTCATACTTTTTTCATACTTTTTCATTATTTATCATACGTTTTCATACTTTTTCATATTTTTTCATACTTTTTCATACTTTTTCATACTTTTTCATACTTTTTCACACTTTTTCATACTTTTTCACACTTTTTCATACTTTTTCATACTTTTTCACACTTTTTCATACTTTTTCACACATTTTCATACTTTTTCATACTTTTCCTTTTACTTTTATATGCTCGTATTTCTTACGTTTTTTTTTTATTTACAGATTAATTTCAAACGTTGAGACTTTGGATGCCCATCACTAGAAACAATATCGAGTGATAAGCATTACGTATCTTTTAATCACATTCTCTGCATTAGAAGGAAACCTATATGCGCTGTACATAACGTTATCTTAATGCGAGCATGGCTACTGGATTATTTGGATACTAAATTTGGCCAAGATGAAGTAGATATCATTTCTAAAAGGAATAGATGCTCATGCGTATATTGGAAATAAGTTTTTATTAATATTCTGTAAAAAAAGAGAAGCTTGATGATTGAATAAAAATAAATTAAAAAGAAATCATTGTACGATATTATTCTTTCACAAATATATAATTAAAATTAAAATATAATAGATAAAAATCTGTAGCAAACATAGGGTACATGTGGGTATTACTGCGGATATTTTACATTAATTAGAATAAAGTATTGTTCATCAGAAAGACAATATACAATATCAATGTGCAAAACACTATTTTTCTTAGACTATTCTATTTAACTTTTTAAAATATATCAGCCGTATTTCATTTAAAAAAAAGAAAAGAACAAAAGAACATTTGTTGTATTTACACTTATTTACATTGCTTCGAAATTTGCTTACATTTACTTACATACATAAGGAAAACGAAGGAAAATTGAGGAAATGACAAGGGGAATAACAGAAAACAATTTGAAAAAATATTTTTTCATTATATTAAGAAAAAACTTCTTACATTAAAATTAATATATAATAAAATCATTTTTTTTACATATATATATATATATATATATATATATATATATATATATATATATATATATATATATATATATATATATATATATATATATATATATATATATATATTATATATTTATATATATATAGCTTAAAGGCGGGGAAAGAAAAGAGTATACACGACGTTGGTCGTATACCGAAAATTACATCGCCGAGCAGCAGCAGCAGTAACAGCAACAACGAGCAAAAGGGGAAAGCTGAAGGTAACTATTATTTATTAATTTTTTTTATGCTAAAATTAAATAATAAATAATACATTTTTTCAAAATAATAATCTAATAATTTGTTTTTTTCTTTTCTTTTATAGATGAAGCTGAAAACCAGCCGAGGCCGAAAACGCCTTCCATGCCACCCCATTTGCATAAGATGAAGTCATCTTCCAGGTCAACAAAGATTGGTAAAAAATACAAAAATTTAAAATTTCATTATATTTTAATATTTATATTATATTATATTTTTATTAAAATTTATATTAAAACTTTTTTTTGCAATTTTTATTTTTTCAGAACAAGTGAAGGATGACAAAGCTTCACTTCAAAGTAAGCTGCAAGCGAAACGAGATTGGCTGCGAATGCATAGCCGAGTGCAGGATAAACCAGCTCAACCGAAGATAGCAGCAGCAGTAATAGCAACAGCACCACCACCACCATCACCACCATCACCTCCACCACCGAGAACATCATTAGTAAAACCTCGCATCTTAGAAGATGTTACATGTATATATATATATATATATATATATATATATATATATATATATATATATATATATATATATATATATATATATATATATATATTACATAACAATTAATCAATAAATGTAACATCTACTAAGGTGGTGGTGGTGCTGTTGCTATTACTGCTGCTGCTATCTTCGGTTGAGCTGGTTTATCCTGCACTCGGCTATGCATTCGCAGCCAATCTCGTTTCGCTTGCAGCTTACTTTGAAGCGAAGCTTTGTCATCCTTCACTTGTTCTGAAAAAATAAAAATTGCAAAAAAAAGTTTTAATATAAATTTTAATAAAAATATAATATAATATAAATATGAAAGTATAATGAAATTTTAAATTTTTGTATTTTTTACCAATCTTTGTAGACCTGGAAGGTTACTTCATCTTACGCAAATGGGGTAGCGTGGAAGGCGTTTTCGGTCTCGGCTGGTTTTCAGCTTCATCTATGAAAGAAAAGACAAAAAACAAATTATTAGATTATTATTTTGAAAAAATGTATTATTTATTATTTAATTTTAGCATAAAAAAAAATAATAAAAAATAGTTACCTTCAGCTTTCCTCTTTCGCTCGTTGTTTCTGTTACTGCTGCTGCTGCTCGGCGATGTAATTTACGGTATACGACCAACGTCGTGTATACTCTTTTCTTTCCCCGCCTTTAAGCTGGCCCTTGAGCTCGAGCTAGAGCTGGAACTAGAGCTTGAGCTGGAACTCGAGCTGGAACTCGAACTGGATCTCGAGCTCGAGCTCGATCTCGGTGAGCGAGCAACCGGTGCGCTTCCTTGAGGTCTCATTTCCTCGTACAACTGTTGCATAGCAGCAACAGGGGGTAGTGGTGGTACTGAAAATATATAATACGTAAAATACCCACTTTTATTTTTACCTAATATCCTCAAACAAAAAAAAAGTTTTTTTTTAGCGCTACTAGTACCATGTTACTATTATTTATATACTTTACTATAAGAAAGAAGAAGCCATGGCACTTAATTTGAAAGATTTATTTCTTTTGCGAAATTTTGATATACTAATGTTGTCAAGTTTTTTGACTTTTATTCATAAAAACTTCTTTTTTTTCATATGTGGAAAAAAAATTAATATACTTACATGATTCCACAGCTTGCATTGCCCATGATACGTGTTCACGTTTCTTAAAATGTTGCACATTTCTTAGACTATTCCGTTTTTCACTGTTTCTTGAAGCCATCTTTCACTTTTTCTTTCAGTTACTAGTGATCTAAAAGTGCAGATGATCCACAAACTGACGGACCATAGCATACGTCGTGGTATTTATTTTGGAAACATAGCTTTCCCTTTCCACTACAAATCACTACAATCAAAATCACCTCCCACTACTTTTTGGAAGAATCCTACGATTCGTACAAAAAATTCTCCCTCCTCTAACTTTAAAAAGACACCTCCTTTACAGAAATTTTGTCCGCGCCTACGTTATAATTTGCATATTTTTTCTTTTTAATTTTATTTGATGGCTTATATCTCGAGAACGACGCGGTCATTTTTTTCAACCCAGCCTTTATTTTTTTTTGTTATTTAATGAAGATTTTGAACTAACAGAAAAATTTTAGATTCATCGATCCATGTCATCATTTTTTTATATTATGATATTTTATGTATTCTGAAATCGATAAAGTAAATTTCTTTTGTTTTTTAGGAATAATATGTATGTTTAATTCTTTCTTTCTCTGTATTTAATGGGCATGTGTCCCCTCTTTTTTTGAAACTCCGATGTGTCACAATGCATATGTGATTTTGTATTTTACATTTGTATTTTATATACTTATTTGTTGTGTTGTACAATGTCTGTAGAGCGAAACCCATCACCTGCTTACTAACGTACATATATATATATATATATATATATATATATATATATATATATATATATATATATATAAAAAAAGAGGGGACACATGCCCATTAATTACAGAGAAAGAAAGAATTAAACAAATATACATATATATATATATATATATATATATATATATATATATATATATATATATATATATATATATATATATATATATATATATATATATATATATATATATATATATATATATATATATATAAAGGAGGCGGGCGTGATGTGGGATGTCTCAATCTAATCTTAAGATTCCGCGAATTTTTGAAAATCTTGAAATAACCCAATTATAAATATTTGCAAACTCTATAAAAAAGAAAAATCTTTATAATTATCTGAATACAGTATATATATATATATATATATATATAAAAATGTACAATATAAATAAGACTATGGTTACATCTAGTTGAAATAACTGTTGTGAATTAAACCATCAATCATAAATTAGCACACATTTGTTGAGCTCCTAATTAAAAAGAGATATTCCAATTTAATATAGAGATATATATATATAGATAATTATAAAGAGATATTTCAATTTAAAATTTATTCTAATAAATGAATTTTAAATTGGAATATCTCTATATATAGATAATTATAAAGAGATATTTCAATTTAAAATTTATTCTAATAAATGAATTTTAAATTGGAATATCTCTTTTTAATTAGGAGCTCAACAAATGTGTGCTAATTTATGATTGATGGTTTAATTCACAACAGTTATTTCAACTAGATGTAACCATAGTCTTATTTATATTGTACATTTATATTTTTAATTTACATCTATATATAAATTAAATGTCTTAACCAGTTTGAGGTACCATTATTTTTTTAAATTAATAATTTTAATTTTATACGTGTCACCTCAAATTTGAATTCAACAACAACTAAAATCACATAATTAGATCGTTCATGCGTATCATTTTTAACCAGGTTTATAAGAAATAAAACATAAAAAATACTGATATACATTATTTCATTCCCCTTGGCTCAGTGGGTAAGATGCTTGCCTACCGATGCTAGATGCTCAAGATGACTTTCTTCGAGTTTTTCGTTTGGAAAAGATCTCCGACTACGCATGGTTCTTTAGAGCAGGACGTATGCGCCCATATAGCCTCCTCAAAAGTGTCTAAGACGCTAGTAAGCAGGTGATGGGTTTCGCTCTACAGACATTGTACAACACAACAAATAAGTATATAAAATACAAATGTAAAATACAAAATCACATATGCATTGTGACACATCGGCGTTTCAAAAAAAGAGGGGACACATAGCCATGAAATACAGAGAAAGAAAGAATTAAACAAACATATTATTCCTAAAATACAAAAGAAATTTACTTTATCGATTTCAGAATATCGTAAAATATAATAATATAAAGAAATGATGACATGAATCGATGAAACTAAAATTTTTCTGTTAGTTCAAAATCTTCATTAAAAAACAAAAAAAAATGAATGCTGGGTTGAAAAAAATGACCGCGTCGTTCTCGAGATATAAACAATCAAATAAAATTAAAAAGATAACATAACCTCAAATAACTCCGAATGTAAAGATCCTTATAATCTGGACTTCTAACAGTCTCAAGAGATAGTATAAAGCCACTTTTCTGAACATTTTCAGAAGGAATAACGACGTTTTACTTATGTTATCGTTAGCCATAAAGAACGATTTTTACAAAATGATTTCTTTTTCGAAAAAAGAAAAATATAAAGACTTGAAATTTTACGAAATATTCTTATCCATATTCCTCATCACCTCAAGTATATTAAAAAATTTTCCCTGTTATATTTCCCAGATATCACCTTTTAAATAAAACTCGAAGTTTTCGTGTTTAGCAGATAAAAGAAAACAGCTTATTTAAAATTACGGATCGGAAAAGATAAGTAATTTTATGCTCTTTCAAATGCAATAAAATGAGTTAATGATATTATTTCGAACATACCAAAAAACTCAAAATACTAAAACTCAAAAATCGAAAAGCCACAAAGAAACAAAAAACATCGAAAAACAATACAAATTTTATTACGGCCCTTAAAAAAAAACAAAATCGTCGCGCCCTGGAGCATTAATTTTGTCTGTGAACGTTCAGAGTAATCTTTACACACACACAGACGCAGACTCACACATACACAGACACAAACTCACACACACAGACACAGACTCGCACACACACACACACATACACACACACACACACACACACACACACACACACACACACACTCACACATACGCACGCACGCACGTACACACATACACACACATCCATACAGACTTTTTCTAATGATAGTGTATTTTTACTCATAATGTCTGAAAACATGTTTCTAACATGTTTTTAGCAAAACTTTTTTTTTACCATCACAAAGCTTCCTCTATGAGGAAGCAAAACACTTATCATTACTTACTGAAGGTGATGCTAGCCCCCCTGTCACCGGTAAATACGAGGAGCCATTTATTTCATTCAATTTTTAATTTTCAGCAAATATCTCTGTGTAAAGTTGTTGTTTTTGATGTCACAGACACACACGTCTGCAACGCTTGCAGCGCGAGCATATGAGACGAGTCAGCGATAAGTGGAGCCGGACTACGATGCACTTGGCCTGCATCGTAGACGTTAGCTCCGTGGTATGAGCACGAGACTCGCACACTGGGGACCTGGGTTCTAGTCCCGTCGTCTACTTTTTTCGCTGCCTACCTCGTCTCCCATTCATCCGTAACATTCTGGCATCCCTTGTGCAGGAGAAGTTAATGTAGAAAACTCTCCTGAGTGTTCGAATCAACGAATTCAAGATTTCCACTTTACCCTCGCATTATTCCGCCGATCTTCCCACAGACATGCACGCGCCTCTGAGTCCACAGGAGACCATGCGCACCAGGCCTCTGAGCTGTGTGGTAAAGGCAGATGACTGCATAAGAAAGCAGCACTGCATCGGTAAGGAAGTTCGGAAGCCGAGGACGGCTTCGCCTCAAAGGGGGAAGTGTCACAGACACACACGTCTGCAACGCTTGCAGCGCGAGCATATGAGACGAGTCAGCGATAAGTGGAGCCGGACTACGATGCACTTGGCCTGTATCGTAGACGTTAGCTCCGTGGTATGAGCACGAGACTCGCACACTGGGGACCTGGGTTCTAGTCCCGTCGTCTACTTTTTTCGCTGCCTACCTCGTCTCCCATTCATACGTAACATTGATTAAGACAATAACGTTTCATAAAGATATTTGATAAAAATTAAAAATTAAATTAGACAAGTGGTTCCTCGTATTTGTCGGTGTCAGGTGGATTTACCATCACCGTAACATACACTGAAAGTATGGCGCATGGTGATGGGCGTCAATAAATATAACGTAGTAGTTAGTTTCAAATACTTGTTTGAGAAGGATTACTTATAAATACAGTGAAAAGTAATATAGCAAAGTTCATATACTAAAATTACGGTATCGTAACTTTTTTGATTCAGGTATCATAAAGTGATTTTTTTTATTAATCTCGTAAAACCATGAGCATGGAATCTGCGCCGAATATTTCGCCTATTAACAGAAATTAGACTATTCAAAATGTATTATGAATGTAGAAATTAAGATTTCGGAAAGCTAATTTTACCATATCATATTCGACTTAACGCTGAATAATTACCATATCCATACGTTCATTGTTACAATATGATGTTGCGTCAGTTACGATACTTATCGTGTACGTTACGATATTGTTTTCTAAGTGTGGTATAAACGAAAACTCCGAGTGAAAATATCTGAATAAAAAAAATAGGTTCATGAACAACTGACAAATTTTTAGAATCGAGATATCATACCAAATTCAAATGCGATTCTCAAATTTTTACGCCCTTTTTTAGTCCCCACTTTAAATAGTTTTATGAGTGAAAAGACTGAAAAAATTTTTCAGATACTTCTATATGCATTTAACATATTCCTAAAATAAAATAAATACTTTGGAAATCCTAAAGCACTAATTTAAAGGGTTCCACGAACGGAAAATGGTTTAAATATTTTTTGTCGACACATCTAGACATAAAATGGATGTTTTTGTAATAAAAACCTCTGCTAACTACGCTATCGTAATGCTTTCTGAAAGAGAGGTCTTGATTAATCGAGTTATAGAATCTTATAATGTAAATTCACATTACATAAATTAATGTTAATATGCATTTATGATTTCAGCGTTCAGTATATCCTTAAAAGAATTAGTTCGAATAAAACTTTACGTATATTTTATATATTTTAGTGAGCAGTACTAAATAATTAATCTCGATTTGTTAAAATATATATTTTAGAAAAAATGGATACATTTTTCAAATTCGTGTTTTAAGAATTTGCGTTTAACTTTGATATATCTTGACACAAACTACCTCGAAAAATTATATTTGATTTGTTACAGTGGTTACTTTTCAAAAATTCTTTAAATTTTAGTTAGTTCTTAAAAATAACTTAAGAACAGTTTTAAAACACATAAATAGAATAAATTGTACGCGCTTTCAGAATTTATGTCTATTTTTTAAATATCTTCAATCCAAAACGAAAGAAAATCCTGCGCACTTAAAACATGTATGCCTGTCTTTACTCTTTTACTCCAGTAAACTAAGGTCTGAAATACACTTTCACCTCCAACTCTGCAATGTAGATATTTAGTAACTTTAGTCAATTAGAAACTTTTTTCTTACATAAAGAGGTTCAAAAATGTGTCGTAGGGGGGGGGGGGGGCGGGGCAGTAAACAATATTTTTTTGGACCTTTTCTCTGAAATGGTGACCGATATGATAAAATGGTTCGCAGCACGTTAGGAGACACTAATGCATAAAAAAGCACCTTTAATTAATTTTCGAAGAGATGGAGATAAATAACTAGAGTTATTTTTATATTTTCGCAACACCAGTATATGTATATACATAAGCACCAACTGTAGCATCTGAGAAAGTCGTTGCCATAACGTATAACGTGACTGTGCGCCGACATACACGAACGTACTCTCTAAATTTAAACCAGTGAAATTTTCACTAATTTATGCAGTGATTATTATTTCCACTTATGAAACAGTGGAAATTTCACTTTTTTATCAGTGAACTGCTTAATTCACTATAAGAACAGTAGATTGTCACTGTTTGTTATAGTGAAACACAGTTTTCACTGCTCAATTAGTGAATAATAGTCACTGTTAAAACAGTGAAATGCTTGCCGCCCGCAGCGCCACTCTCGCGTTAGACAACGAAAGACAGTCGTTCGTACGAGGCAGGAAATTGGGTACTGATTTTTCTCGTTCATAAGGCCTCGCGTGAGGTGTTTCACCTATATCGTTTCAAAACGAGTGCTGTATGAACGACAGTATATATCTCGAACGAATAAATTTAGCAGTAATTCGGTGATCGGTGTTTTCGGTTATCTATATTATACGTGCAGCGCGCACACGCGCGCGCTCGTCCGCGCCAGCACACCGCGTCGTCAAATTCTGGACAAAGATGGCTGCTCGTGCATTTCTTGTGCAAGGAGGATTATAGGAGGCTCGTGTTCATTTTTCGCATAGCATTCTACAATAGTATTAAAGTGATCTACGAGATATTATATAGATAGTTCGGAGTGTGCGTGCATTTACTAAGTACACAGCTCACATACGTGTACTCGATAAACTGCAACAACGTAACCTCGTTTTCCATTTAATTTTCAATTGTGAAAAAATATCTTTCTGGAATATTAACAAGAAGCAACGATGTTCCAGAAAGTAACTGTTTCTCATTAAAAATTAAATAAACAATGAATTCCTGTAATTACTGATAGTAGGATATCTTAACGTTACTGTTTAAAACAGTGGCATTACAGTTCACTGCTTCGCAGTATACTTTTTCACTGTTTCATTCCGTGGATTTTCTCTGATTTATCAGCGAATATTCACTGTTTCATTCCATGGATTTTCACTGATTTATCAGCGAATATTCACTGTTTCATTCCGTGCATTTTCACTAATTTATCAGCGAATATTCACTGTTTCAATTAGTGAATCTATTTCACTGTTTCAAAACGTGAATAGTCACTATTTTGCAGTGACATACTTTTCACTGATTCAATAAATACCAATATATGTATTTTCTTTAATGGGACATTACACCTTTCAATTTTCAATTAATTGATAATACATTTTAAGGTAACAATGAGTCACTCGCCATATAATACCTGTCCTTTTCGGTAAATTCGTATGATGAAATGACGTACGAGATCGATATTTCACGTCATGAATTTGATGAACTTGATTTAGATGATTCACAAGACAATACTATAAAATAAATTTAAATAAAATTCCTTCGAAAAAACTTTATAGTATTCTCATGTTTTATTCAGATATCAAGTCAACGCTGGGTGAAAATAGTCTTTTTAATGTAATAAAAACCTGAGCTTGCAAACATTTGAATAATTATAGTTTTATAATTTCATTAAAATGACCCTTCTGGGACAGCGTTGACTTTAGATCTGGATAAAACATGAGTATATTATGTGTTACTTTCAAGTAAATAAATGTTTGTGTATGGGTAACTTGAAAGTTTGATTGACTCCATTTTCTTTTAAACTACTTGGAGTAATCTTTTGCAATTTTACCTAAAACATTACGTAGCCCTATTTGATTATGAAAATTCACTTAAAATAAATTTTAAAAAAATTTCTTCGATAGAACCTTATAATATTCTCATGTTTTATTCAGTTATCAAGTCAACGATGGGTGAAAAGAGTCTTTTTAATGTAATTATAAACATGAGCTTGTAAACATTGTATTAATTATAGTTTTAACTACCCCATTAGCCAGATGTATTGCAAATTGTTAGTAATTTTACATACACGTTTTGCTATCGTTCTCCGTAAGTTTGACGTAAAACTGCGTCCGTATATGATGGAAATTTTGTATCAAGTATTCAAATAAATTATGAGGACAAAGTGAAGGCAAAATTACAGCAAGTATTGCTCATGATGTGCAGGCGTATCATAGGCATACATTGACATCATATTGTCGTCACATTTCTCGATTTTTGTGTTACACAAATTTCCATCAATATGCTGTTATCAATTTCTTCCCTTTCTTTCTTGCACTGTCGCATATATGAGTAATTTTATTGAATATTACGCGAATAATATTGAAAATAATATAATATAATATATTAATAATATTGAAAACAAGTTGAAAGCAAATTGATGTACAAAACTTGCAGCAACAGTTACACATCAAATGTAAGTAAATCTGCGTCCGTATATGGCAGCAATTTGGTGGCTAGCATGTGCAGTCAATTTTACGGCATATTGACATCAATCCTTGATATTCGTCATTTCTTGAGCGTAAGTTGGAAGCAAATTGCTAACAAACATTGCACAGCAACTATTGCCGCGATTTTGCCGCGGCAAGCCTTGTTAATGGGGTACATTAAAATGACCCTTCTGAGCCAGCGTTGACCTTATATCTGGATAAAATATGAGTATATTATGTGTTACTTTCAATTAAATAAATATTTGTGTATGGGTAATTTGAAAGTTTGATTGACTTCATTTTCTTTTAAACTACTTGGAGTAATCTTTTGCAATTTTACCTAAACCATTATGTAGCCCTATTTGATTATGAAAATTCACTTAAAATAAATTTAAATAAAATTCCTTCGAAAAAACTTTATAGTATTCTCATGTTTTATTCAGATATCAAGTCAACGCTGGGTGAAAATAGTCTTTTTAATGTAATTATAAACATGAGCATGTAAACATTGTATTAATTATAGTTTTATAACTACATTAAAATGACCCTTCTAAGCCAGCGTTGACCTTATATCTGGATAGAACATGAGTATATTATATGTTACTTTCAACTAATCCTTTAAACACAAGAAGCACTTACACGAGTACAAATATTCACAAAGACCCTCGTCAATAACAAAAATTTGGGTTAAAAAACAGTACATCTATTGGAGTATTAAATATTTAACAGATGCTTCTGCCACGCACCAACTTGATTGGAGAACTTGATTTCTATTATATTTACATCATGACAACATCAGAGCAGATATTCAATTACTGCATCCACATGATTGTGTGGTATTTTTCTGGTGCATAGTGGCCTATGCCCGGTATGCTTATGGTCAATCAGCAGATGACTTTGTATATCCCCGATGATGATTACGCACGAGCACATAAATACTTGTTACTAAGAAGTAGCACACCACAAGTATAACAAATTTATTGAACAACCAAGAAATCGTTGTCTATATACCTACAATAAAACTAATTACTTTATTGTTTTATCTAATAATTCTTCGTTGAATGCAATTATCACAGCTAATTACTGTATATGTATTTTAACAATGACTTTACCTATAAGCGTGGCACCAAAGAAATTCCAACCATATTTCTGAGCAAAACAACTTTACTTGATGACTTCATGATTTCAATAATGCTCATTTCATCTTGTTTATTCCTTGCGAGTTTCAAGGGGGCAACATACTCAAAGGCAGAGAAGACGTCCTTAATTGTTCCTTTTTGTGTACTATACTATTCTACCTCTTCTTTTACTAGTCTTCTTTACTTACAATGCTAGACATTCCCTGCCCTTTCTTTCCAAGTTCCTGACCCTCTTTAAATCCATACTTTGCCACGATTTTTGCTGCAACAGAAGACGTTGTGTATCCTTGATGATTTAGATTCTGTCTTTTGACAGAATTCATTGTTAGTCTTTTTCTCATCTCTCTTACCGTGTAAAATAGCAGCTTTTTTCAACTACACTTGGGATTGCAATAATTTTATTGCTGAAGACCGTCTTGCCACTTTTTCGGACGTACGATATTTTTCGAAATCGTCGTACAGAGATTTCATCACGTAATAAAAACAAATCACGTAAAATCAACCCGTTTTATTGTAATAATACAAATGACACAAACGCATCCTTCATCCTTCAACATTTGATTTAAATAATAGGTTAGATTTTGTGGTTGTCGTCTGCACTGTCTGCAGGCACTATATATATACATATATATATATATATGGTCTGTATGTGTAAATATGTGTATTACCCTGCTAAAAATATGCGATTAAAGTCAATTAAAAAAATTCAAATTTTATTGAATTAAATTGATTTTAATTGATTGAATTGACTACTAGAAAACAAGTCAATTGAAAATGAATTGTGATTAATAAACTTTAATTGCAATTTAGTTCAATCCCTATATTTAGTATTGATTTATATATATTTAAATCGACTTCTATAACAGAATAGTTCTTTTTTTTTCGTATTGTATTTAATTCAAATTTAGATAATACAGTTCAATGAATTTTAATATATTCCAATACTATTTGAATTTATCTAATTCAATGTATAAATTGACTATAAAACTTCTATCCACATTAATTCATTTTTATGAATTCCAAACATGAATAGATTTTAATACAGCTTATTCGTATAAGCCCTGAATTAACTTTAATCACGTTTAATAAATGAAAATTTTATTGAATTTTGTAGGTTGTGAAAACTTTATTTATGAATTGACTTGAATCAATTCCTATGAGATTGGGAAATCAATAGATTTAACTACAGTTTATTCGTATAAGCCGCGAATCAACTTCAATAATCTTTAATAAACACACATTCTATTGAATTTTGTAGGTTGCAAATATTTTTCTCATTAATTGATTTTAATCAATTCCTATAAGTATAGGAAATCAATATAATTTAATGCAGTTTATTCATATTAGGCGGGAATCAACTTAAATTAACTTTGATAAACATACTTATTATTGAATTGTGTAGTTTGCGAATATCTTTTTTATTAATTGACTTTAGTCAATTTCTATGAGTATAAAAAATGAATAGATTTAAATGCACTTTATCCGTACAAGCCGCAAATGAACTTGATAAACAAACTTTTTATTCAATTCTGTACATGTGCGAATTATCATGGAACAATTTATGAAATTGTAGGAAGCTACATGCTAATCAATTGTCAGTGTTTTTTTTTACAAATAATTCAAGTGTTAATTTATTAGAACAATAAATTAATTTTAAATTTAGAATTCAAGATGTCCCCAATTTGGTATTTAAGCTGTGAAAGTTTTCATGAATTAGAATAATTAACATTCATAAAAAATGGTACACTTTGAACTTTTTGCACTTATCGTCTCCACAATGAATCATTACCTTAATCTACTATAAATAATACTTTTATAAAAGGTTCTCTCGGTTGATATTTAAGAAAGTAATATTAGGTATTAATTAGGTTAATCTCACTCCAAACGGAATTAATTTATCGTAAGCATAAACAAATTGTTGCTTTGTTGATGCTATTTTCCACAAATCGTACAAATTACATGTGTAATATTTATTTATTTTATTTAAATTATTTAAATTATTACTTATAACTGTACCATTATTTTTTGATAATATACGTATTTTCTATGAAACCAACTTTATTCAATTGGCCTCATATAGATCGTGAAAACTCATAAGCCCCCTACAAGGCAATAGGAAAGAATACAAAATTTATTTTTTGATCGGCACTAATTGTGCATTTGATAGAGAATCTAAGCCGACGTATATCTTTTGTGTATATTTTTTTGAAATTAGAAAAGAAAACTTAATTTGCAAAAGTTATAGTGTATTAAAAATCCTTTGAGTGACGTCACACCGTTAAAATATCAAAGGTGCCGACCGGATTGACGTCAGAACGTTTCTAAAGATTTAACTATAACTTCTTTCATTTTGAAGATATCGTGAAAATTCCAAAAGTTTACAAAGAAACTATACCTCGATCTACAAGAATACTCTGTCAACTAAAAATTGGCATTCTTCCCTATTAAAATCAATAGAAAAGAATTATATAGTTTTTATGCTACATTTTAATTCTAAATTTTTCATAGCATTAAATAACAAATACACGGAGAGAAATGTTTGAGTAAAAATTACTATACTTTTTACTGAGCCGGGGACAAACTCGACATATGTAGGAAATTTACTATGTTTCTATGAAAATTTACTATATATTTATGAGTTTATGATATACAGCAGCATTAAAAATGCTATGTAGTATAGTAAAAACTATGGATATACTTTTTGGTAATATGTATAGTATAATTTAAGCAAGTGTGTTGTAAATTTATGCAGGTAAGTTAGCAAATAGTAGGGGAGGGTGGGGCATCAGTGGCACCCTAACTTTTAACAAGGATTATATAAAAATGATAGACACTGACAACATTTGAAAAGCACAAAAAGTTAGGAAATTATATCGAGAATCGAAAGCGACAGTTGAATATGTGTTTTCTGTGACACATTAATTTATATAAATCGAAAAGTAAAGTCAGTCAAAACTGCTTACGTGCCCCACTAGGGGGCAAATGTGGCACCCCGATGGGGCACGTAGAACACGGCTTTGCATGAGGTATTTTTACATTTATAATTTTACGTAAATAATCAAATGAAAAATTAATAATATCAGTAGTACTGTGCATATATTTGATTGTATGATATGATTTTCAATGAAAAATATCGATATTCGATCTTTCAGCGTTATAAACTTTTAAAGATTAGGAGGCAAACAGCTGACGCGCCGCGCAACAGATTTCGTGTGCTATTCGTGCCCCACCTAGGTGCCCGTCGTGCCCCATTTTCAATGCTTTTTCCGACTGTTAATCCACAATTACTGAGCACTGCAAGATAAAAAATCAAGCAAGGCCTGAAAGTTGGAAGTAAAAACTATCAAATAGACTTTGTTTCAAACGGATCCATTCTTTTTTCGCGTTCTACCAGCCAAATGAAGAATTAAACCAACCTATTATTTCGGCTTTGAATTTCAAGCTCATTTAATTAATTGGTTGGACTTTCTTTTTCTATATTATGATCAGAGACAAAAACTAGAAGTATTTTTCTTTAGATTTTCACAATTATTTGCTTAAAAATATCTGTTAACCGTTTTAATATCGAGGTGCCAAACCAACCCGCCTGCCACGCCATGCCCCACCCTCCCCTATGGAAACAAAGAAGGAATCACCGGGACCGCTAATTACCACGTCTAATGACTGTCCTAATTTATAACTGTTGGCGCGACAAAATTTCCGGTCATCGCGAAAACACGTGCTCGCTCTTCTCATATGACAATGTTATCAGATGGTTTGTATTATATTCGAAAAACATGGATATCATGTTTGTTTAATAATAAATAATAAGATAAAAAACTAAGTTTTTATTTATAACCTATCATTGATAAAAAAAGTACTTGCAAAGGCTTATTATATTTTACGTGTATCGTTCTTGCATTTAAAAAATGCGCTAGTTTATATATTTTACCGCTAGAAGGCGTCTCGTAAAGTTAGCTCGGAAGTGGCGAGATTTCCGTACGATTGCTATATAAGAGAGTTTCAAATCTTTAAATCCAATTAGAACTGCTATTGCGACCATGCGTTATTAGGTATCGATATATGTAAATAGCTTGCGATATATGTAAATTATACAAAATAATTAGATATTAGATAAAAAATTCGATCTATAGACATGAATAAAAAATAATTACATTTAATTAGTTAAATGTCTATTAAACTTAATTGACATGCATCAATTGTCAATTGATTTGAATAGGTATTTAGTCAATTCAATGTAATTGGTATCAATTGATTTTTATCATTTTATAGTATTAATCGAATTTAATATAACAAAATAGAATTAAGATTTAGCATTATAATATAATACATGACAACATGTATTATATTATAATGCTAAATCTTAATTCTATTTTGTTATATTAAATTCGATTAATACTATAAAATGTTAAAAATCAATTGATACGAATTACATTGAATTGACTAAATACCTATTCAAATCAATAGACAATCAAAGAAAATGTATTCCTTTCAATATATTTTTATAAACATAGATCTAATAGATTTGAATTGAATTCTAAAGATTGTATATATTTCTATTGCACTTTCCAGAATTAAGATTTAGCATCAAATGCAATAGATTTTTTTTCTATTGACTTTAATCTCATTTTTTTAACAAAGAAGTATTCAATCTTTTTAAAAGACAAATTAATAACCCTGGTAGAAACGTTCCCCATATGTTCGCCAGATTTTACTCTATTTTATAGGGAATGGCCAATTTCTGCTTAAAAGTCTGGCCAGAAACCCCGCTACCTGTCGACGTTTTCTCGTCAGAAACCTGACCAACTTATGGTTAATGAATAAATAAATAAAAAATAACGTTTAACGAATTTGTATAAGTTAATAATGATTATTATGTCATGGATTTAATAGCTTATTGTTAATAGAATGCTAATATATATTTGGGATAGATTCGAAATAAAAACTAAAAACTTATTTCATTAAAAGTTTTTTTAAGGTTAGAGTTTTATAATTAAATAAGACATAAAAAAATCAAATAAATAATCGAATAAAAATTTGCATGCTGTTTTAACGCAGAAGTACTATAATGGGATTTACATTTTCAATAATATTTTAGGGTTATGTAAGCTATTTAGATTTTCTATAAATTTCTGGTCAGATGCTGGTTTATTTCTGGCGAACTATTAGGAAACGGATCTGCCCAATAGATCGTGAACCGACCATCTAATATGCTCAATTTTCTACCAGGGAAGCAAATAGGATAATTACTTTATTAAAAAATTGACAAAATTAATTTTTCAGAGTACGTTCTTTAATAAATAATTACCCTGGTAGAAATTTATCCCATTCACTTTTTAGATCTATGTAGAATAATCTCGCGATGTTTAGATCTATGTAGAATAATCTCGCGATGTTTAGATCTATATAGAAACTAGATAGTTACTATAAAGGCATATAACGATCGTCCCTTTTAGTTTCCCATATTCTTTTCCCCGATAAAACTAGATAAGAAAAATTATGACAATAAAAACCACTTAAAGGTTATGTTTTAAGACACAAAAGCATACTCTATTATGCTTATTATGTATTATTTTGATTTAAAGGTATTTACATGTTATTGTTCACCTATTACCAATTTAAGTGAATGTAAATAACCTCTAAAATGTAAGGTTATCAAATTTTAGATGCATCGAATTTTTTTATTTAAGAACTCAATAGCAATATTATGTTGAACATATATATTAAACAATCAAAATAAGAGAATAATCTGAATATCCAAATAACTATATGAAGTTTTAGTGCATATAGTTATTTTGTTTATGTAATATTAGTTTCCTTACATTTGATTATGTTCAATCCTAAATACAGGCTTGGTTTCAAAACCTGTATGGTTTATGTAAGGAAAACTATTTTCACACGCATTTATTATCAACTGATTAAAAATACTTTATTATATATGTTATATTTTTGTATTTCCTATTGTGATTAATTTATAATCAAACACTTTCATTTGACATCTATGGCCAGTTAAAACATAATAATTTGTCACGTATAAAGAAAATTATGGTCTACATGTGTTCGACTAATGTGTTTGTCTTTGAAAATGTTATTACGGATGAGCAGTTTATGTATTATAAGTACTCACATATGGATAAAAAATTATTTGCAGTTCTAAAATTAAAATTCTAGTTTTTAAATAAAGCATGTCATAAAGTACATATTTTTACATATGATATTGTTATTATTATTTATATGTTACTTTTCAAGAAACAACTAAATCAATCAATAACATTATTTTCTGATAAGTGTTTTTCATATGCAAGGAACATTACTTCTAAATTTTCATTTTTTTCGATTAGTTACTTACTTTTATATGTAAATAGTATGAATAGAACTGTAGATCTTATTATTATAATTTAAAACTTGCATGTTAAATTTCTTTTAACATTAATTTTGACAATTAAAGTTCTGTACAATAAATAATGAAACCTCACAGATTTTATATGTACATATTATTACTGAGAAATCTATGTAGATCTGTCTGGATTTATCTAGTTTTGTATAGTCTACTACTATCTAGTTTGCCTACAAAGGCCATTATAACGTATGTGGTCGCAACGATAAGATTTATCCCAGGGTATCATTTAAAACATTTGTATTATTACCAAGTTACAACAAATAAGTTATGCTTTTAAGGAGACAGATACACTTTTAAATTTTAAATTAATTGTTAATAAATGTTATGGTAAAAATGAGTCACTTGTCATATATTATTTTTTTTTAGTAAAGCACAGTTTATCAAAGAATGATGGAAAACTTAAAACATTTTCTATAGTCCTTAGGTCTCTTTGATAGGCCATAATATAAATCTCTATATTTCTTGGGTTTCACAAGGTTTTGAGAACCAACATGATCGAATTGGCGTTGTCAAGGTTATATTATATTCAAAAAACATGTCCTTATGATATGAATGTGGGAGTTTGTATATAACATTATTCAGCTTCTCTTTTTAATTCATAAATCGTAATAAATTTTTTTTTAAATCGAATAGTTTTGGTGTAAAAAGAGTATATCTTTGGTGAATAATTTTTATGTACAAATTCCCTTTGTTTTTCTTTATATTTTTATAAAATATTCGAATTTACCGAAAAGAACAGGTATTATATGGCATGTGACTCATTTTTACCTTAAAATGTATTATCAATTAATTGACAATTTAAAGGTGTAATGTCCCATTAAAGAAAATACATATATTGGTATTTCAATACGATATTTCTATGAAAATCACGCGATGAATACGTTTGAAAAAGACGCGGGAATCTGATCTCTTTCTCTCTCTCTCTCTCTCTCTCTCTCTCTCTCTCTCTCTCTCTCTCTCTCTCGCACTTACGTGCGTGTATGTACGCGCACCGCAGACGCGTCGGCGCACAGTCACGTAATACGTTATGGTAACGACTGTCTCAGACGCTACAATTGCTGCTCATGTATACAGATATACTGGCGTTGCAAAAATATAAAAATCACTCTAGTTATATATCTCCCACTCATCGAAAATTAATTAATGGTGCTTTTTTTATGCATTAGTGTCTCCGAACGTGTTGCAAACCGTTTTTGCATATCGTTCACCATTTCGGAGAACAGGGTAAAAAATGGTTTGTTTACTGTTTTCTGTGGGAAAAAAAGTTTCTACTTGACTAAAGATACTAAATATCTACATTGCAGAGATGGAGGTGATAAGTGTATTTCAGACCTTGGTTTACTGGACAATCTTTTACATATCTTTAATATAAACTGCGGAAAGAATTATTTGTGATTTGATAAAGAGCTACTTTTTTAAAGTAAATTAAATTCTATTTTTTTCTTTTAATAGCTAAAGAATAGTTTTTAAATAAATAAATAAAATAGAAAACCCACGCAGTTTAAGAATTTATATCAATCTTTTAAAATCTATAATACAAACTTCCGGAAAAAATTATTTTAATTTTATAAAATAGCTAATTTTTGAAGAAATTTTAATTTCACGTTTCTTTCTTAAAAATCGCTTAAAAATAGTTTTAATAGATAAATCGAAAGGAAATAAAGCGCACTCTAAGAATTTCTACATACAAACACACACATAAATTTTCATCATTACGAAGCTTTCGTGTATCATATTACCCATAATCGTGTTAGGAACAAAGTTCCTTTAATAAATATGGTATTGAAAATAGTGACTTATTATGACGTGTAGAATCGTGATTTTAATGGTTTGTGATGGTAAAAGACAAGCTACCACTAAGGGGGCAGGTCTGGGTTAAACCCAAAAAAAGACTTTTTTTTACGAGTCCAGAAAACTTTTTATGTTTAAAAGTAATCATTCTGAAAAACTTTATGCTATCAAAGCACAATATTGTCTTAAATTTTATCGTTATAAAACCTCAGAATCTTGACCCAACACGTCACAATAAATCACTGTTTTCAATACCAAATTTATTAAAGGAACTTCGATCCTCACATGATTCAGGGTGACACGATGTACAAAAAATGTTGTGTTTACGGTTATTCGACTCCATTTGACATGTATTACAAAAAGAGCAAAGCACTTTTTCGTTAAAATTTTTAAAAAATTTTTTTCGGAGAACCGATCAGATTCAAAAAAAAAATTTTAAAAGAAATAAAAAAATTTTTAGCGAAAAAGTGCTCCGCTCTTTTTGTAATATATGTCAAAAGGACTCGAATAGTCTTCGAAACAATAAATTTCGTTCACCATGTCACTTTGAATCGTGTGAGGATCAAAGTTCCTTTAATAAATGTGGTATTGAAAACAGTGATTTATTGTGACATGTTGGTTCAAGATTCTGAGGTTTTACAACGATAAAATTTAAGACAATATTTTGCTTTGATAACATAAAGTTTTTCAGAATGATTACTTTTAAAGTATTGATAGAATACAAATTTTCAGAATGACTGCTTTTAAACGTAAAAAGTCTTATGGACTCGTAAAAGAAAAATTGTTTTACCCCTTAACAGGTTTCTGTGATAAAAAATCTACTTTCGAAATCCTAAAGATAATAAATAATTTTTTTTAGTTTCCAACCCTTTTCGACCCTTGTATTAAAGGGTTCTGTGATTGGAAAGTCATTCAAAATTGTTTGCTGGATACTTCTAGACGTAGTTAACATGTTCCTGTAATAAGACATTGTACTTTGGCATTCTCGTGGGAAGTGACGATTTCTTTTGCTTCTAAATCCCTTTCAACCCCTAATTTAAAGGGTTCCGTGAATGTAAAGTCATTCGAAATAATCTATTGGATACTTCTAGACGTAGTTAACACGTACCTATAATAAAAGATTGTACTTTGGCAATCTCGCGGGATGTTACGATTTCTTTTGTATTCCAACCCCTTTCGACCCATAATTTAAAGAGTTCCGTGAATGAAAAGTTGATCGAAATTTGATGGTAGACACTTGTAGATGTAGTTAACATATTCCAGTAATAGAAATTGTACTTTGGAAGTCTTGTAGAAAGTTACAATTTATTTTGCTTCTTAACCCCTTTCAACCCCTAATTTAAAGGGTTTCGTGAATGAAAAGTCGATCGAAATTTTGTAGTGGACACTTATAAATAAAAATTTTCTTTTCAAACCCTTTCAACCCCTAATTTAATGGGTTTCGTGAATAGAAAATCGTTCGAGCTTTTTTGCTCGACACTTATAGACGTAGTTAACATGTTCCAGTAATAAAAATTGTTACTAATTGCTTCTATTGATCGTAGTAGATGTTTAATAAATTAAAGATGCTATTGATCTTTTCGAGCATAACTATATATTTAATTATAAGCCGACGTTTCGAAAGTACATATACCTCCCCTTGTGAAGGCAAAAATTACGAGAAAATATTTAACATTAGTGCGTACCAAGAATTCTGATCATTTTTTATGAGATAAGATTAGGAAATCTGTCCGAGCCCCACACCTCTCTTGCTCTCGGGTGAGCAGAGGGCAACTGGAACATGGTATCTCCGCAACGCTCCTTCTTTCTGCCAGAAATTAGACTGTCTCGTAATTTTTGCCTTGACAAGGGAAGGTATATGTGGCCCCGAAACGTCGGCTTATAATTAAATATATAGTTATGCTCGAAAAAAACAATAGCGACGTTAATATATTAAATAAAAATTGTTCTTCGGAAATTCTTTGGGAGTTACAATTTTTTTTTCTTTTCAACCACTAATTTAGAAAATTGTTGGAGCTTTTTTGGTGGACACTTACGGACGTAGTTAACATATTCCTGTGATAAAAAAATGTACTTTTGCAACCTCGTGAGAAGTTATGATTTCTTTTGCTTTTTAACCCTTTTCTATCCCTAATTTAAAAAGGTCAGTGAATTGAAAGTCGTTCAAAATTTTTTGGTAGACAGTTATAGACGTAGTTAATATGTCCCTCTAATCAAAAATTTACTTAGAAACTCTTACAGGCACTAACAATTTTTTTCCGCTTTTCACCCCTTTTCAACTACTAAATTAAATAGTTTTGCAAAAGGAAAATGATTCAAAATTTTTTTTTATATTTATGGTCGTAGTATGTTTATGTGGTGAATAATATATTTTTGAAATTCTAGAAAGAGCAAGCATTTTGTTTGTGCTTAAAAATCGTGAGATTATGGACGATTCTTTCACACTTATAATAATTTTATATCATTTTAGAGAGAGAGAGAGAGAGAGAGAGAGAGAGAGAGAGAGAGAGTGTATGTGCGACCGACGAGTACCAGCTGAAGAGCGGCACCTTTATCGCCGGCCAGTCAGGGTGGCTCTGGCCACACCACCAACTCCAGCCTCTACAGCCAACACCAGCTTCTGCAGCCACCGCCGAGAGTGCGCGCGCGAGAGAGAGAGAGAGATAGAGAGAGAAGACAGAGAGATTGATTATTTGATAACAAATTTATTCATGTCAAGGTTATCATAACCGTATGGCAAACAAACAATATAATACATTTTAATGATTGTAACATATATAAATATATATATAGTAAATAGCTATTATTACAAATTAATACTAATAACAAAAATAGCCTCTCAGTTAATATATTCGTATAACGCATGAGTATAAAACTAATATTAACAATTATAATTAATTAGATTAAATTGTATTCACACCTAGGGGTGTTCTAATCCTATAAGATATTCGTATAATGCCATTTTAAACGATTCAACAGTCTTTTTAAGTCTAATAGCGATAGGCAAAGTATCCCATAGTTCCATAGCTTGAATAGAAAATGTGCATCTATAAGTTCTCGTTGTAGCTAGGGGGATTACAAAATTTGAAGATTTCAGTCTTTCAGAATGACGTGTGTCATCTTTGATTTCCGGAAAAAACTTAAGAAGATATTCCGGTCTCGACACCGTTAATATTTTATAAGTAGTGACTCCTAAAAAATATTTTCGACGCTCAGCGAGGGATAGCCAATTTAGCTGCTTATAATACGGTTTCAATGTCGCATCGCGTTTTAGACTAAATACAAATCGTATGACAATGTTGCATAGTCGCTGGAGTTTAACAGCAAGATATTGCGAAAGATCACTAAATACTAGACAAGCGTAGTCAAAGTAAGGAAATATTAGTGCATTGACTAGTTGTGTTTTAATCTGACTTGATAAACATCTACCTCTAAATCAGAGTCGATAAAGAACATTGTGAACCCTAGAGCAAATTTGGGATATATGGGCATTCCACGACAAGTCTTCACAGAGAATAACACCCAAATTTTTCACTGTGCTTACGAGTGGTATGATTGAACCATCGACTACTATGGGTGGAAGATTGTTCTTATTAATACGCATGTGATATTGCACGGATGCAAAAAGCAAGGCTTTCGTTTTATCTACATTAAGAATTAGTCCGTTCGATTTAACCCAATTTACTACAGCAGCAGCATCCTCATTTAATTTAGAGATCGCAGCTGGCAATTCAGCTGGCTCACATTGTATGTAAAATTGGAAATCGTCCACAAAAAGTTAGCAATTACCTTTACAATGAACTAAGACTAGTACTAGCGTGTTGATAAATATTAAAAAAATAATTAGGCCCGGAGTTGAACCCTGTGGTACGCCTGAAGAGTTTTCCATAAAATCAGATAAACTACCATCAAGATTAATCACAGCTTGGGATCGACCTGTTAAATACGAGTGAAACCAGCTAATAGCTTTATCAGAGAAGTTAAGTTCTCTAAGCTTCTTCAAAAGTAACTCGTGATTAATGGAGTTAAAGGCTCTTTTGATATCGAAAAGTAGCAGGACTGTAACCAATCCCTTCTCGATTCCACGACGGATATCTACGGTAAGTTTCAATAGTGCCGTTTGCGTAATAAAATTACTTCTAAATCCTGACTGGTATGGAGAAAGAAGTGAATTTACTTCAAGATATTCAGTAAGCTGTTGCGTCATGAGAGAGTAAAATACTTTAGCAAAATGCGATAAATTAGCAACTGGTCTTGTATTTGCTGGGGAGCCAGGCGAAGGAACTTTACTAAGAGGAACTATGAGTGACTTTTTCTACTCTGTAGGATATGTACAAGATGATACGGACATATTAAATAGATCAGTAAAAAAAGGGACTAATATAGTAGCATTTCTTCGAAGTAAGAAAGAGAGAGAGAGAGAGAGAGGGAGAGAGAGAGAGAGAGAGGGAGAGAGAGAGAGGGAGAGAGAGAGAGAGAGAGAGGGAGAGAGAGAGAGAGAGAGAGTAAACGCGAGCGAGCGACGGTGATGAATTGCGTGTGGCGGAGCGGATTCGCAGAAGTAAGTATGATTCGCGCTTCAGTGCAGCGGTACCAATATTTGTACACGCGCGCAAAGGGTTGCAACGGCACCGTCCGATTTTCGCGTTCTCTCGCTCGCGAATCTAAAGGCCTCGCACCCCTTGTATTTATATGTATATCGCTATTTGTTTTTTTATAATATACGTGTTGTTCTCGTTTAAATGCGTAGTATTCCCTCTTACCCCCCAGTTGCGTGGGAACACTCGCCACTGTCTAGCTAGACATATCGTCGTAGCTCAGGCAGAGCTTCGGCGAAGAAAGCGAGAGGCTGCGCTCGCATTAACGGTAGGTGTCGGATGAAAAATCACCCCAGCACTCTATACAGACGCGCGTCTGCATTTAATAAATATTTTTATTTATTGATAAATAAAAGGTATTTATTAAATAAACAGTTCTGATACAGGGTATCTTGCTCTCCCTCTCTGTCTCTCTCTCTGTCTCTCTCTCGCGCTCTTACGGCTTGCGCGATGCTTTAATTACCCAGCGGTGTACGTTTTGTTTTATGTTTGTCACTAAATTAATAGAATTTACGTGACTATTCGTTAACATTAGCCGCCGTGTATTCATTGATTATACCCGGCAACCTTTTTCAACATTATATCACATCTGTCAACGGCAGCAATCAAAGATTACCGCCGCTGTCACGGGTTAAATTATATACAAACATAGTTTAACATAAGCTGAATTAGCTGTGCACGTTACTTTTATTATACAGTAAACAGGGCTGTAAAGATACAGCCTCTTGAAAATAGGTACTTTTTGGAAATCGTTAAGTTGGTATTCCTGTAACATTCTCTCTCAGCCCTATTGAGCTCTAACTTTCATGAAACATAGTTCAGACATCCTAGAAAACAATGCTTTTGGTGCCATTTGGTCACCTAAATTTTTTCGTAATTTTAAATCGAGCACAACAAGGTGCGTACATGCGTAGGTGCGTACATGCGTACGTGCGTACATGCATACGTGCGTACATGCGTACGTGAGTGCGTGCGTGTGTGCATGCGTACGTGCGCGTGTGTGTGTGTGTATGTATGTGTCGCTCATTTGCGTTCGTATATTCCGCGGTAAAACTTTACTAAACCGTGCATGCATGTTTGTTGGCCATGCCTAATAGTAGCTTTAAAATTTCAGCAATAATGGTCGACTCAATTTAATTTTGCAGCCATTTTTCGAAATTTGAAAATTCGAAAATTTAGGTTCTTGAGAACATTTTTATGGAGAAATGTTTTTTGGGAAGCGAATTTGTTTCGCAATAAAGTACTCATAGAATCCTTCAATTTGAGACTCATAAAGAATCAAAATATACTGGTTTTCATCTGTTATACCGCATGTTTAGTAATATCTTTTAGCCTCTATAACTCGCAAATTAAATAATGAAATTTTTACTGAATATTAGTTTTGTATAGAACTATAATTCTGATAATTTTCACGTCGCAAGATTCAAGGCTTCGTAGGAAAAAAAAAAGTTAAGAGAATGCATTTTGTTCGGCAACGACATTCTAAAAAACTTTCATTCTTTTCCTTTTAAAGATACAGTGATAATGTATTAAGTATATAGATACATACGCCAATAACACTGTTTTGACCAAACTTTGCATGCATGTTATAAATATATTATATATTTATAAAATACAAATCGGGCATTTCGGCACCGGATCGGAGAATCTTTTTCTGGCAGCCTTAGCGAGATACCTATTCTTGTATCACAGAGCGAATTCCACGTTCACTTTAGCGTGGAACACTCGCGTTTACATTTCGGGAATCCTCGCTCGCTACTGCCACGGTGCATTGTGCTCGAGTGTCGTTTGTCGCTGTACATTTTCTGCTTAATGCGCGTACAATTTTTACATTTATATTGATTATTACGCGCGTCTTTCTCGGTCTATCTCGCTTCTTCCCCGCGTTTGCGGCTTACGCTGGCAAGATGTTCGGACGTTCGCCGCTGATCGTCCTCATCCATAAATTCATAAATGTTGGGACTCGGTCTGCCCGATATAACAAAAGAACAACGAACCTTGGTGCGAGTTTCTTCGAGATGCCCTCGGCTGCAGATGACAGCATGTAGTTAACATTCCAAACCTTTTCACCGAAAGTGTATTGTACTTCTCGATGTTTCGCATTATAATATTTAGCTTGATTCATACGTTCTTGTTGGCGACGGCTTCTTCTTCGTGTTTTTCGGACGCTTGCGTGTCTTCTTTACGATGCAGTGACTTTGGACCGTTCGGCTGACGGCCGTAATCAAGCATTGCCGATATGCTTTCCAGGGACTCCTGCTTGAACGTGTTTATTTCATAAGCGAGCTCCGCTATATGCACGTCCCAGGAGTTATAATTTTCCTCAATATACTACGAAATAATCGTCTTCATCGTGCGATTAATCCGCTCGACCATATTGGGTTGAGGGTGGCACAGTTATGTGGCGCACGTTTCTCTCCTCTAAGAATTTTTCCATCGTACGATTTCTAAACTCGGTACCGTTGTATGATAAAAATATTTTTGGCGTGCCAAATCTGAAAAATATACGTTCGTTTAACTGTTTTATTATGGTTTGAACATTCGCCTTGCGGATTGGTATAAACTCGATCCACCTAGTGAACATATCCTTATAAATTAACAGGTACTCGTGCCCGCGTGGGGTTTTAGGCAATTTACTCATAACGTCGCGTGCAGCGGCTTCCCGCGGGCGCGAGAAGTTGCGAGTGCCCATATGGCCTGAAGGGAGGAGCTGCAACGCTTTACACTGTTGACAAATTGTACAGTCTTGCACGTAGCGTTCTGCGTCTTTGTGTATCGACGGCCAATAGTATTTGAGTTTTAAACATTGTAATCCGGTCGGTACAAATAGAGCCTGCCTCCAACTTTTGAGTATACCAAGAGTCACTCGTCGGCTCTTCTATTTGAATGCCCGCCAGGACATCGCACTCGTCTTCGTGCATGTGCGAAAGCTCGTCAGGCACGTCGTTCAAGCTACCTTTTAAGTGATCCACGTTATAATCGTGACCCTGGAACTCCAAGGCCCACCTGGCGAGGCGCGCTATGGGTTGTGCAAAGTGCTCAGCCACTCCAAGCTGCTGTGATAAGTCACAACTTTGAAGTGGTATCCTTCGATATCCGGACGAAATTTGCTGATTACCCAGATCACGGCTAAAAACTCTTACTCAGTCGCCAAGTAGTTGTGTTCGGCCGAAGTTCTACTAGCAAAATTGAGTACTTTTTCCTCGTCGTCGATTATTTGGGTCAGTACTGCATCGAGCTCTGTATTCGAAGCGTCGCACAGTGGGGCCGGGGAGTAAAGAAACGATCAAAATTCTAGCTTCCTTCCAAAAAAGCATAATATAAAGTTACTGGTGGCAAAATGTTCATTTTTATATAATGTTTTAGGATCTGAGTCCGATCAAATTATCCGAATTTATATATATATATAAAGTATATAGATCTCGTGAAAAGCAATTTAATTACTCGGTGCAAATTTGATATAAAACATATGTGCTATCATGACTCATACAAACGTGTATAAGAGTAACAAAGTCATATATAATAGTAACACATATGTTTTATATCGAATTGGCACCGAGTAGTTAAATTGCTTTACACGAGAATATCGTCTTCATGGGATTGTTGTAAACACGTCCACGCTAAGCCTGATATACACACATACACACATATATATATATATATATATATATCAATTCGGATCATTTGAACGGACTCGGATCCTAAAACCTTATAAAAAACTGAACATTTTGTCACCCATAACTTTTCTTTTTACTGCATTTTCGGAAGGAAGAAATGATTTTAACTGCTTTTGTACTCCGCTGACCCACTGTGTGTCGGTTTATATGCAGTACTGCTCGTCGAAGAATGGGTGTAAGATAGGAGCCATGGCGATGTGCGTCTTAATTTGCTCGAACGATCTTTACTGCTTTTTGCCCCATATGTATTTTTTCCCTTTCCGCATCAGCTGATTCAGTGGCTGGGTTACGGAGGCAAAATTTTCGAGGAACTTGCGATACCACGACGCCATACCCAAAAATCTACGCAGTTGTTTGAGCGTTTTTGGCGCCGGGAATTCAATAATCGGCTATATCTTATCAGGGTCCGAACAGAATCCGTCTCGGTTTACAAGCACTCCAAGGTATTTTACTTCTCCTCGGCAAAATACGCTCTTCTCACGATTAATTGAAAGTTTAGCGCTTTTAATTCTTTCCAGTACAAGCTCAAGCATTCGCATGTGCTCCTAGAAAGTTTTCGTACAGATGATGATGTCATCCAAATAGCAGTAACAATACGGCTCAAGGTAAGGAGTTATCAAGGGATCGATCTATTCTTGGAAACAAGCCGGCGCACCCGATAAGCCGTACGTAAAACACTTCCGGACCGTAAGATATTTTCTTACGCCTGCTACCTCGAAAGGTATCTCGATTTTGCCAGAGATAGGCAACAAGCTACCGTTGGCTACGCCAGCGCTCTTCCCTGTTATTGGAACGGTTCCAATAAATGTGCATATCGTTCCTGGATCATACAGCGCTCGGATTCTAAATAAACCCACTCCGACTTAAAGCCACCAGCGGCGATCTCCTTCCAGGTCGACGTCGCTCGCCGCTGAGCACTCTTGCTTCGTCTCAGCAGAGGTGATGCCTTGGCCAAGTACGACATCCTGCCATTCTTCCGAGGGCCGTTCTACGGAGCTGATAGGGATCTCTACTGCTCGCTCCGTTTTTTTCCTGCACAGCGAGGGCACGTGAATCGCGTATATCCGGGCAGCTAACAGTCGAAACAATGTTTTTTCTGTCTCTTTCGTCAGAAGTTAGGCGGGTTTGGTTTGCTGTTTGAATCTTTGCCTGGGCTTGTTATCCGGCTTCGGGCTGGCTGGCTTCCGCCAAGGTTTTGCAGGTTTATTATTTTGAAAGCTATGCTTTTCTCTGCTTTTGGTGACGAAAACATCTGCATTCGCTTTTCGACTGCTTTTTCGATGGCAGCCTCGAGATCAATCGTGCTTATAGTTTGCACTCCTGCTACGCTGGGTGTCGCCCGACGTTAATTACTTACGAGCGGCTTGAATACCGCCTCCGGTACTAAGGAATGATGTACGGGCAGCGGCTCCTTTCTCGGTCCTTTTGGACCGACTCTACGTTCGGCATCTATTGCAGATTACAAAAAATCGTGAATATTTTTGATGTCATGTCGACCGAATACACCTTTTAATTCTTCGGCCATATTCTCGTACATAAGATAGATTTGGCCGGCAAGGTCCATCGGTTTGGGTAATTTATTTAAGATTGTCATTAAGCAGACAGCATAGTCTCGTACAGGATCCTGGGGACCCTATACTCGCCTTACAGCCTCAGTAAGTAAATTTACTTGCTGCTGTTGGTTTATGCCGTAACCGTGCCTAGCAACCGTACAGAAATCGTCCCAGTTGTGTTAGTTGTCCCTATTAAGACGAGCCACTGCAGGGCTACACCAGTTAGCAGCTCCGACAGAGAGTTGAGTACATCACTGTCACTGAGGTGTAGAAGCTCGCGGCACTCCTCTACATGCATGATAAATTCTTCTATACAATCGCCTTTGACCCATGAGAATTTCATCCGCCATTTCCGTACGATATCGCCGATATTTCTCAATTTCTGTCGGTCGACCGAATTTTCCGAATAAGCGCATATTAGCGAAAACTTGCGTATACATGACTAAGTGTAAGAGTAAATGTTTGTAGACTGTGTTCGGTTAAAATTTAGTCACCTTCAGACTTCCAGGCGAACCGGCAAGTCATCCGGCTACAAGCCCTACCGGGAGGACCGCTGCGCTTCCTCATGCCAGGAAGTCTATGCCTCGGCAACGCGTCAACCCAGGCACCCACCGAGGGATTATTTTTTCCTTTCCGAGGGTATCTAGGAAATGCTATCTAAGCCACAGCCGACCGGGTCCGCACAGCTGGATAGTATGGGGCTGTTTGGGGATACATTCGCCGCGAGTGTGATGTAGGACAAAAAACAAAGTAAACAAAAACACGAGACTACACGACAGATGCAGCGCAAACCGTCTCACTAAAACCAACCGCACATTCCTCTTCTGGCAGAACCCACCTTAGACCTGTTCATCACAATGCTTAAGGATGGTGCCATTCTTGAGTCGAATCGACGACTGCTTCTTTCTTGATCTTAAACAAATTGATGTTCGTTTGATCTATCCCGCCACATTTACACGCGGATTCGAACCGGCTCTTCTTCATCTCCGTTCGGAAAAGAGAAGTTTCCTCGTCCCTCCCCGCGACATTTGTAAAAGCGGGAGGTTATCCGGTGAGGAAGACGTTTCGTCATCTCCTACCCCAGCCAATTGTACGGGATCGTCCACCATCCCTGGGGTGTCGGACCAATTCCCGGCGCTACATTCATACCTTCTTCGATTGCTCTATCCAGGTATCTCTTCTTTTCTCGTAAAACCAACTCGGCGAATATGGCCGTGGCGGCCGACTTATCCTTGACGGACAACATTTCGCCCACGATGGTCTCGTGCGTGAATTGTCCGACCCAGTCGAGAAAAGCTGTCGTTTTTTCGTTCCACTACTCGCAGACGAAAAACGTGTGGAACGCATCATCGCAATCAGCGGCACAAAAAATACACTTCGGGCTCTGAACCTTCCCCATACGTTTGAGGTATGCGCAGAAGTACCCGTGATCACTCAAGAATTGGATAAGGTATTATTGTACCTCCCCGTGGTCTCTGTTTATCTATCAGTCTGGCCGTCCATTTACCCTTGGCTTCGTTTATCCAAGATTGTTGTCACGTTGCTATGGCACAAGTAGATTCTCTTAAGATCCTTCGCATGTAGGTCGATAGGGATGATTCCAGCAATAACTATTACTGCCGGTCCCGAGACCGTGCAGTAGGCGTTAGAGACTTGGAGAGCTCCTCTGCGTTGAACGGAAGCGATTCTAATCCGGTATGACTCATTATCCATTGCAGCAGCCCATGTTTCAGACCCGTACAATAGGATGGATGTGATGACTGCCATGAGCAGCTTTCGCTTTGGGGTCACTCGTGTTTTCCATGAGACGGCTCAGTTGTGCTGTCTTTGTCGCCGCTTTGTCCGCTGCATAGACCAGGTGACGAAAGAAGGTAAGCTTGGTATCTAGTTTGAGTCCCAGATATATAGCCTCCCTTATCGTCAAAACCTCCGTGTCTCCCACTTTCATGGTAAAGATAGAGTTTATCCGCTTACCGGTGAAGGGCACGATCTCTGTCTTAGCAGCTGCCAAGTCGAGTCCGTGTTCACGCATCGAGCGCGAGATCGTACGCATCGCCTGGTTGAGCAGAGTTTGATGCAAAGTGGCATGTTGGACGATGGACGCCGCCGATCACCTCCCTTACCTTTGCCGATCAGCACGAGGCACGCAACCTTCCAGGGGTTGCCAAAGACACCCACCTTCATGCATGGGTTGTGAATGTACAGCAAGAGAGATGGTGCTCTCACCGCGATTATCATCAATATCTCAGCTGGTATCCCGTCGGGCCCCGGGGCCTTTCCGCTCTGCATCATTTTGGGGGCAATCTGCAGACCCCGCTGGAGAATAAGGGGATCTCCGTCACTTCAGCGGTTTCCTCCTGGTCTTGCCTTGCCGGATGCGATGGGAACAGAGTGTCCACGATTCGTGACATGGTGTTTTCGTCAAAAGGGTAATTCGGAACTGCGCAGAGTTTCTTGGTCACGATCTTATAGCCCAAGCCCCACCCGTCTCGTTTGACTTCCTCCGTCAGGTTCTTCCAGCACTCTGCCTTGCTCCGGTTGATCTCGTGTCGAAGCTGTCGGCGCGCTGCTTTATGCTGCGCTGAAAACAATGCTGCCTCCGGTTTGTTTGGCTTTCTTTGCGCTCTTCTTCTGAGGCGGTTCGCTTTCATCCTCAGTTGCGCGATTTCGTCAGACCACCAATAAACTTGGCGTTTTTCATGTCGCTATCCCTTGCGCGGCATGAATGCGTCGCAGGCTCGGTGAATGAGACACATGGTCTCCCTCACAAGAGTCTCCGCTCCGTCCCTGCTTTTGGTGGTGCTCCTCGTAGTAATGTTCTATTGTCCTTCTAGCAGTACCTCGACTAATTTTTTGGTGTTCAACTTGGTCAGATTCCATCGGGGTGGCTTTACCGCGACTCTTGCCTGCGATTGGGACTTATCGCGCAGCTGATAGATAACGCATTGGTGGTCGTTTCCGTTGTTATCCTCCAGTACCCTACAATCCGACGCTCTATGCGCTAGATTTTCGGATACGAAGGACACGTTCGGAATCGTCCCAACATACCCTACCCTTCTAAATGTCGGCGTGTTCCCAAAGTTGAGAACTATCAGGCCGAGCGTGGATACCATCTCTATAATGGCATTTCCTTTGCTGTCCGGCTCTGACATGCCCCACTCCAATGCTCGCGCATTAAAGTCGCCGGCGTCCACGATTTCGCCTTGCATCTTGAATCGCGTCTTCCAGCTTGTCCATACTCCGCCTGAAGTCATCGATGGGAACCTTTGGGGTATAATAGCAGCTCACGTAAGATACGTCTCTGCTTCTCACCCAAACAAAGCCTCTTCCGGCTCCGTGTTCGTTCACTCTGATGATTTGTGGGTTCACGAAGATTGCTGCTGTGCCAAGTGTATCTGGGTACCAGATGGACTTGTCCCAGTTACAGTACTGCTCGCTGATTAGTAGCACATCAACCTTCGCCTCAGATATATAATGAGTCAGAAGGCTGTTGGCTAAATCGGCTCTGTGGAGGTTCGCTTGAAGAACCGTTAGACGGTCCATCATTAACGCTTGGCTTTGGTCTTTTTAAGTTTCGCGAAACGGTCTACACTGTCCTGAGCCCGGCGTGTGGTCCACCTGTGCTTGGTCTACTTTCAGGTATGTGCACAGGATCAACTTCGCCTCGCTAGCCTTGTAGGCTGCTCCTTTGTGACCTTCCGCGCCATATTTGTAGCAGGCCTTGTTTCTGTCTGGGCCATGACAATCGCGCGCTTGATGTTCGTAACTCAGACATCTGAAGCACCGCCGGAGCCGCTGCCATCTTCTCAGTCGGCAGTTCATGTAACCGACTTTCAGGCGGTTTTTCGCAAGGAGGAACTCTCCCTTTTCCTGATCCATCTCTATGATGGCCATTCATTGTTCCCTGGTATTGGGTTTTGTCAGCGAAATGCTGATCTCTCCAGATGAGGCTTCTGCTTCCTCAAAGACCTTCTTCATCGCTGTCTCCACCTCTTCGTTGGCGGTGAGGCTGTCACGTTCTCTGACTTCCACGCTTGTCTTGGGTGTAAGTTTCTTTTCGACCCCCGACTGGCCCATTGCCTTTCTGATGGAGTCTCCTGCAGTCCCCAGCTCCTTGTCATTGCTGTTTTTACCCAAGTCTACCAGGACGTCGCCAGACCTTGTTTTTCTGGCATAATTATCAGTCGTTGGGCATTCGGCGGTGACCGTTTCGCGGACATTCGACGGAAGAGCCTCTGCGTAGCTAACTCCATTTTCAAGTCGAATCAGGACAGCATTGGGTCGCTTCCTAGGCGTCTTCCTTTTCTTCTTCTTTGGAAGCTTTTGAGCAGCCTCGCTCGTCTTGTTAGCCGATGTTCTGGCTGTTAGGGGCTTCTGTTGTTGCGGTTTCTGCTGCAGTTGTTTTCGCAGCTGCTGGCTTTCTTCTTGTTGGAGCCGCAGTTGTTCGTTTGTCTGCTGCTCCGGTTGCCACTGCTGCTGCTGCAGTTTCTTTGTTGCAGCTTTCTCCTTCTTTGACAGAACTGTCAGAAGACCGGCGACCTCCAAGGGTCTGGTGGCCCTAGCCTTCTTGTCGATGACTGCTGCCTCGGCACTATCAGAGTCCCCGTGCTGTTGTCGTCCCCTCTTATTTTGAGGCCGCTGACTTGAGATGGCCGCGGCTCCTAGAGTCTCTGTTGGGCCTTGCTCTTCGGTGTTGGTGAGCAGGCGGTCCCTCCAGTTGCCAAAACTTCGACGAGCATTAGGATGGACTTCTTCATGTCGTTATTGACACCAGGCTGCCTCTTTAGCCCTTCTTCCATTTTTTTGAGGAGTTCATCTACCAGCTCGACGAAGTCCTCGACTGTTCTTATGGGGCGGCTTGGCTGTTGTGTGCCACCCAGCAGTGATTGTGCAAGCTGCTCCACAACCATTTCTTCATCGAGGGTTGGTGTTTACCCGCCTCCTCGTTTATCTCATGGTTTTATAGGGACATTTTCTTTCTGGTTTGTTAACCGACGCATCGTGCGTTGGAGGACGGGCCGAAATAGCTAGGAATGGGTACACCCGCGGATACTTTGACCCTACCCCAGTTCCCTGTGGCCCAGCCATCGTTTTCCCGGTCCGGGGAAACACGGACGGACTAGGGCCCGCCCGGAGCAACAGGGATTCCGAGCCCCCTACCCAATACGCACTTCCTGATAAGGGTCCGAAGCTGCCGACTTCTGACCTCGCGCTAAGACTAACCGCCTTGGCAGAGCTAGGCTCACATCAGTCCTTCACCCATGCCGATGGGAGCGACCGAAAGGGATCCGGGCACTCCTAGCGTGTCTCAGCGCGAGATCAATCGGATCAGGCGGAATTCTGCGCATCAGCCTCACGCAAAACGTACCGCCCGAGAGAAGATGTTTGGGTAGTTGTTCGGTGTAGTGCGTACTATGAGTGTAGCGTAATGAATATAGAAGTAAATACCTGTGTGGTGGTGAGTGTAGTGCTTGGTAGCGTCAATAGTATTCGTTGTGGTAGTGTGCTAATGTGTAAGTGTGAGTTTGGGTGAACCACTTCTTAGTTTGAATAAGCCCCCTCACCCGCCACACTCCTGTAAGATAAAAGATACTGCGCTCCGACAAGGTCTTGTAGTTCGTAGAGGGGGAATAATAATAATAATAATAATAATAAAAATAATAATTTTTTTTACGGTATGTAGGAAATGCCATCTAAGGCACACCCGACTGGGTCCGCACAGCCGGATAGTGTTAGGCTGGTTGGGGATGCATCCGTCGTGTGTATAATATAGGATGAAAAATAAAATAAACAAAGACGCGAACAGACTACACAGCCGTTGCATCAAAAATCGTTCCGCGAGGTGGGTCGACATTCTTGCAGCACTACGGACCTTGGGGGTCCAACCTTATATCCTGCGATAGGTCGAGAATTACCTGACAGGCAGAAAGCTTCTGTACGAAACGAATGACGGACTTAGAGTAAGGGAAATCACAGCTGGCGTGGCACAGGGGTAGATCTCGGTTCAGGATTTTTGGCTAGTCCTATATGACGCACTACTCAGGCTCCAAATGCCAATCGGGGTGAAATTGATAGGATGCGCGGACGATGTTTCGGGGGTCATCGTGGAGCGCGACGCTGGTTCTGCCCAGTTCAAGATGAGTCTATCCATGAGTCGGGTGATCCGATGGATGCGCATGCATGCATTACAGCTAGCTTTAGCAAGACAGAAATAGTACTACTGACGAGGAAGAGAATACAGACTAGCATAAACATGACAGTAGGAGACATTACCGTGAAAACGAGTCCGGTCGCTAAACACCTAGGGGTGACCCTGAATATAAAGCTGACCTTCGCTCTTCACCTCCGATACGTAGCGGACAGAGCGGCTAGGAGGGTCGCTCAGCTGAGCAGAGTCATGGCCAACGTGCGCGGGCCAAAACCTGCGACGCGTCGACAACTAATGGCGACCATGAACTCCATCCTTCTTGACGGATCGGAAGTCTGGACCGAGTAAAGAAAAATTCAGAAAGCGGATAGCGGCGGTATAGCGCAAAGGCGCGCTCCGAACCGTTTCAGGGGCAGCGGTCTTCGTGATTGCTGGAGTCATCCCCGTATATCTGCTCACAGAGACGAAAGCGAATATACGAGCGGAGCGGCGAAATCGGAGAAGATCGTGCCGCGGCGGAAGAACGGGAAAAGACACTGACTGAGTGGCAGGATGAATGGGTGAGTTAGAGGCAACGGTCACAAAAAAGACGAAGGTCGTGGACTTACCGACTGATACCGAGACTGGCTCCGTGGCTGGGTAGACTATTTGGAGGGGTGAATTTCTACCTCACCCAGTTTCTCTCGAGACACATTTACTTTGGTTATTTAAAGGACTATGCTGTAAGGATAAGGATAAGGATAAGGATAAGGATAAGGATAAGGATAAGGATAAGGATAAGGATAAGGATAATGATAAGGATAAGGATAAGGATAAGGATAAGGATAAGGATAAGGATAAGGATAAGGATAAGGATAAGGATAAGGATAAGGATAAGGATAAGGATAAGGATAAGGATAAGGATAAGGATAAGGATAAGGATAAGGATAAGGATAAGGATAAGGATAAGGATAAGGATAAGGATAAGGATAAGGATAAGGATAAGGATAAGGATAAGGATAAGGATAAGGATAAGGATAAGGATAAGGATAAGGATAAGGATAAGGATAAGGATAAGGATAAGGATAAGGATAAGGATAAGGATAAGGATAAGGATAAGGATAAGGATAAGGATAAGGATAAGGATGGGGATAAGGATAAGGATGGGGATAAGGATAAGGATAATGATAAGGATAAGGATAATGATAAGGATAAGGATGGGGATGGGGATGGGGATGTGGATGGGGATGGGGAAGGGGATGGGAACAAGGACAAGGACAAGGAAAAGGACAAGGATAAGGATAAGGATAAGCCCGTAAGATCGTAAGCCCTAAACTAAGTCTATCTAGCAGCTTTCTCTGCTGCTTGCAAGAAATGGGTTGCGAAGATCATCTTAGAGTCCAGGTGAACTCCTAGGTATTTGATGAAATCTTCGGTCTGGATCTCCAGGTCGCCTGTCTTCATTGTTTGTATGTTGTCGAAGGTCTTCTTTTGTTTTTTGGTGAGAAAGACCATGTCTCTCAAAGTAGGTCAAACAAAGCCTTGTTCTCTTAGCCATGAGTGGATTTTCAATGTCGTCCGCATAATCAATAAGTAACGCACCATCCGGCAGTTTCAGAGCCAGAATTCTATCGTAGATGGCGTTCCAGAAATCGGAGCACAGTTTCGATCCCTGGGCCACGCCAGAAGTTACCTCTCTTAATTTTAGACCCTGCATTGTCTCATAGATCAGCCACCTGTCCTTGAGATAGTTGTTAACCATTTGAAGTAGTTATGGCGACACGCGAAATCTGTTCTTCAATATGTGGTAATGTCCTTCCACTTTGTCGAGTTGAAAGCGTTCTTCACATCCAAAGTTGCCACGAATATGAGCCCTTTTGAATATTGTGTACTCTTTTGTTCGGCGTCAAAACTCTTCACTACCTCTTCTATCGCATCAACAGTTGAGCGGCCTTGTCGGAAACCGAATTCCCGAGGGGAGAGATCTCCGGCAGCTCGTATTGCTTGCTGTAAGCGTGTCCTTAAGAGCTTTTGTAGAAGCTTTCCTGTCGTGTCAGGGTCACCTTTGCCTTTAGGAGTCAGCACGAGTCTCTGGATGTTGTACTGATTGCAGAAGGTACCCGTGTAGAGGCTCTTGTTCTACAGGTCGAGTAGGAGCTTTGGGCGCTCTTCAGTCCCTAGTTTCAGGCTATCTAGTCCTGGTGCTTTTTTGTTCTTTTTTTCTTTTTTATCTTCCACTTTGAGTTCTGTCTCTGTGAAGGGAGGTATGCCCTCGGTTCTTATAGTCTCAGTGTCTATAAGTCTCTTTTCATGGCCCGGGAAGACATCATCCACTATCTGGTTCATCGCTTAGGGCTTTCTTGGTTCGGGAGCTAAGAAATCGTTCAGCTTTCCCGTCGCAAGCTTGTAGCAGAGGCCCCACGGATCAGAATCGATCTTTCGACAAATTTCTTTCCAGCTAGTTTTGCTCTCCGGGATGAACTGTTCAAGTAGCTTTTTCGCTGCTTTGTGAGCGACGTTTTGAGTTGCAAACTCGATCGCGTGATTCTTCTTTAGAGCGCGTTGAGCCAGTCTCCTGAGCTTCAAGCACTCTTTCCTATGAGATATAATCTCCTGTGTTCACCAGTATACCGGCTGTTTGTTATTCCGCATAAGCCGCTTCCGTGGCATCGATGCCTCGCAGGCATTTTGCAAGAACCGCATCGTGGCTTTTGCGTACTCCTGGGCATTCGATGTTTCGTCGTCTGGTCTTTGACATGTTCTAATGGCTCTTAATAGTTTCTCCTTGTCGACCTTTGAGAGATTCCACCGTGGTAATTGTCGTTCTCTCATTACATGTTCTTTTCGGCGGTCAGTTGTGCAGAACTATATGTACAAGTGATCGCTGAGGTATACAATTCACTGTCGTCGTCATCGTCGATTACTTTCCAATCTTTAAGTCTTCCTGCGATATCGTCCGTGATGAAGGTGATATTCGGCGTCGTTTCATTTTGGTTTGTTCTTCTGTATGTCGTGCTTCCGTCGCTGAGGCACACAAGGCCCAGTCGCGAAGTCATGTCTACGATACGATCGTTTAAAAAACTATCGTGTCACAAAGACGTCATGCTTGCCGTTTAAGAAAAATATTTTTCAAATAAATTAAGTAATATAAATAATACCCCTGTGCGTCACCTCTGTGTGTCAGCCTTGCCAAAGGAGCACGTGTATTTCGGAATTTTCACTCGCACCCGTGAGTTACGCTCACGCTCGAGTGCGGGCGAACATATACAAGGACTAGCGCACGCACATGGTCCCTAGGACGCGATAACATTTGCGGAATACACCTGCTTCGGTGGCAAAGCTGACGCGTGGGGTTCACTTCCCAGATTACACTCGCGATATTCGTGGACCAAGGTACATTCGGGCATTTCACTCGCGCTCGTGCTACTATAAATTCACTGTAAAACCTTTAATTTGAGTGATCGAAGCATTATTGAGGATATTTGGATGAAAAATTACGATAGATTTCAAATTGTGGAAAAAACTCGGTGGCGAAATGGAAGACCGCAAGTGTTCAAGGACTACCAAAAAATTCATAGTAACGCCTTTTTTAGTATAAAAGTACCTGTATAACTCCCAGAATGATAATCAAGCTGTATTTCTTCTTAAAAATATAAATAACAGTCAAACTATGCTAAGATATGATGAAAATGCCTATTTAGCACCTTTAATAATTGGTTCGACTACATGGATCATTACTAAAAAAATTATGAAGGTAGCTTATATAGGTACAAAAGAAACTAATATAGTCTCAATACCATAATAAAACTGCATTTCTTGCTAAAAATAGAGATAATGGTCTAATTATCTTAAAGAATTATTAACGTGTACGCTTTAATAATTCTTTAGGATAATTTGACAACTGTCTCTATTTTTGCAACAAATGCAGCTTTATTACGGTATTGAAAATATATCAGTTTCTTTTGTACTAATATAAGCTACCTTCATAATTTTTTTAGTGATGATCCATGTAGTCGAACCCATCATTATAGGTGCTAAATAGGCATTTTAATCATATCTTAGCATAATTTGACTATTATTTCTATTTTTAATAAGAAATACAGCTTGATTATCATTCTGAGAGTTACATAGGTACTTTTGTACTAAAAAAGGCATCTCCCTAAATTTTTTGGTGTTGAGTCGAATGATCTAATCCATTATTAATGTTGCTAAATAGGCATTTTAATCACATTTTAGCATAATTTGACTGTTATTTTTATTTTTATCAGATAAAAACAGCTCGCTTGCCGTTCTGGGACTTGTAAGGGTACTTTTATACTAAAAAAAGCATCTCCATGAATTTTTTAGTAGTCGACCGAGTGATCGAACTCTCTTTTTACCAATTTTGACTTTTGAAATGGACTAAATCCGTGTAATGAAGGGTCATGTGAACTTAAAATATTTTTTTTTAAATTCAGAAAATTTCCATACAAAAAGTGCAGATTTAATTTTTGCGTAAAATGCACTCCTACTCAGCTAGAAATCATTCAAAACAGCTCCAAAATGCAAAGAATGTTAAAATTATCATCTTTGACCCACTGTAACTCGAACATACTTTGTCAAAAAAATCTGAATAAATTCACACTTATAAGAACCCTATGTACATGTTAAAATTCGTTAGACATATAAAAATTTTTGTCTTCGATTTCACAGAGAATCGTCTATATATATATATAAATAATAATTTTTTTAAATTAATTTAAATTAATTTTTTTTCAAAATAATCAAAAACAATTAAGGATTTAATGTTATCAGGGTTTATTAGATCATGTTATGCATTATGCTTTTAATGTGTCACAAAATATCGAAAGAGGGAAAGATTAGGAAACCTGTATATATTTCCAGCTACTTATATAGGCTGTCCAAGGAATATGCAACAGCATTACTAGGAAGCAATGGCAATTATGAGAATCGTAGGTAGACTTGGCCTATTTATTACAATGACTTGCATTCCAAAATGGAAAGAATTTATAATTATGTGAAAATTCTGCAATCGGACGCCTAAACATCGTGTCCCAAAAAGATACAGAACGATTTTTCTTAAAGTTAACTTTGAATCGCGTTAAAGGTGCAACTTTATTTGAAGACTTAAGAAATCATAAAAATATAGCATCTAAAACCTTTAAAGAAACAGCTGTTTACATTGCTTTAGAATATTATTATAAATGCAATTCGAACACAGAATGTGTTATACACTTAGTATATCTATAGCGCCTTGCGCACGGTAATATTCCCCTTCTACCCGAACTGCAGCTAATCACGGCGCAGCCGGGTAGTATATAAGAGATCGAGTTTCGAGACTCCGTCTGACTTCTGACTTCTCGGCCGACCAGGCCAGAGATAAGTCCTCGACCCCGACACTAGAAAAGAATAAACGACTTCCAAAAGTTACCGACGTCCTTATCATTGCCTAAACCGGTACGCGTATTCAAAGAGCGCAGCGGGAGAGAAAAAAAGACAGGAGCGCGAGCGAATCCATACGCTGCGCGCGCGCGCCGCAGCTGCCTAACCGCTACCAGCGCCAAGCCGCCGCACTCACTACAGAGCGGTCGGAACAGCTCTCGCGTTTACTATAAGTAAGGGGGCGCGCGCCTCCCGAATCAGTCGACCTCGGCGCACCGCACCGGCCGGACCTCCTCTGTTGAGAGCAATCTCCCGAAGTAGCTAGTGTGCGGTGCACGGTAAGTGCCTACTCGCCCCGTGGTGGTTAACCCGGGTATTGTCGTGCCGAACGGGCTTTCTGGCGGTCTTAGCTCCCAAGGAAGCCTTATTAGGAGGGCAGTATCCCTCAGTTAATCACGGCTCTTGACGAACGCGCGTCAAGAGATCGGGGGCAGTTGAACGAAGTCCCTGATAGGAGAGCTGCTTAAGGGCGTCGTTCTCTAACGAGAGTCGATAGCGTCCTTTAGCAGCGTTTTCTCCTCGTATCCCACAACCTGGAGCCGGGAGTTAATAATTTAACTCCTGGAAGTTCAGTTGTGGCTACGCAGGGACAGGCTCTTAGAGAGCGCGTGCCTCTAAGAATCGGCCACAACGCTCCACACTGGCCGGACCTCCTCGGTTGAGAGAAATCTCCCTGAGGTAGTCAGCCTGTGGTGCTCGGCACACATCACATTTTCCCCGTGATGATTAACCCGGGTACTGTCGCGCCGAACGGACTTTCTGGCGGGCTTAGCTCCCACGGAAGTCTTATTAAGAAGGCAGTATCTTTCCGTTAATCACGGCTCTCGACGAACGCGCGTCAAGAGCACGGGGAAGTCGAACGCAAGTGCTGACGGGAGAGCCGTTCTAAGGCGTTGTTCTCTGAACGAGAGCCGCACGCGCCTTTTAACGGCTGTAATCTTCCCGTGTCGAACAATTGGACCGCTCCGGGAGTTAAGTCTTAATTAACTCTCACGGAAGTTCAATTGTAAGGCACACAGGCAGAAGCATTCGCAAATGCTCACACTTTCGCGTTCCTCCCTCTCCTCTCGGGCCACCCGCGTAGCTCACTGTAAAAGAACGCAAGAGCGTGATTAAGATTGATTCGACTCCCAGCAACGGAACCGACCACTCAGAAAACCCCAAGCGGATGCAAACGCCAAAGACCGTCCGGAAGCCTCGTGGTCTATCCGAACGCCAGCGGAAACGGCGAAATACCCGTCGTCCCCGGCCCCGACCCCGACGACAGAAGCAGAATCGGCCACCGACACCACCGCCTCCTTCACCTCAGACGAGTGAGGGTTTTCCTTCCCCCCAAGTGCGCAGTTTGGTGCTCGTGGTACCACGACCCGCAACACCGCTGCCCACTGCGGTGGAAATCCAGGCAGCTCTGGACCTGGAGAAGGAAGAGGAACAAGAGGACGTTCTTTGACTCTTTCCCTCTCCGGACGACAAGCTGCCGGACGGAAAGGAGGCGCTATTTCGCAAGCCGACGCAGCCCGTCTTGCCACGCTTTCCGGAACGACCTCCAGTAGCCGAGACCCCTCGGTCAGCTCATCGAGAGCCCAGAGGCATCGCGGCACTGAGGGATTCGCGGAAGCTGGCAGCGGTAAAGCGGAGGCTCGGCCCGATTACGACGCGGTCGACGCTTAGGGTGCGTCTTTTTCACATCCCCGAGGCTCCAAGGAGTCGCAGTATGAGCCGCCGACGGGCTCTTCGACTCCTTCAGCCGAGACCGCCAAAAAGTCCCGAGCGCGAGGCTTAGAAGCCATCTCTCGTTACAACCGACCCTTTTCAGGGCCATCACAATAATAAAAAAACGTACGGACGGATTGAGCGGAGCAACTCCCCTCTCCTCCCCCCTTCTCCTTACCACGCAACTCTCACTTATAATAAATGTTCAAATAGGCGTGAACTTGTAGTGTTAGTAATTGACATATTGAAAGCTGATAATGTTTTGTAAATATTAGAGTCTATCGTTGACGCTTGTTAAGAGAGGTTGTGTCTCTCTTGTACATTGATTTGATAGATTTGTAAAATAGGACATAAGTTTATGTTCTTTTATAAATAACGAGTAGTTATTTAATATACCTTGAACCTGGTCGCAACATTTTGGGAGTTCATCCAAGATAAAAGTTATGGAAAATCCTAAAATTTTTCGCTGGATCAGCTGAATAATAAATTAAAAAGCTGACGGTAATTCCGCAGACTCATGGTGCTCAAGAGCAGTCATAATTAAATAAACAGATAAGCCCGTTTAAAAATATGATTTGAGGGAAAGACATATGGGATTATTTCAAATACAGTAACAAATACTTTTACTGTCTCGCATATGGGAAATATTATAAAGTCAAAGATACAAATGCCTATACATATACATAAATGAACATTAAGACGCATGATAAAACATAAAGTGTATCACTTTTATATACGGAAATATTAACAGCGAAAGCCACCGCTGCTGATATTTCTCACGATGCGTTAGGTGAACAAATAGACTCAGATAGAGAAAGATTATAATCGATTGGACTTAAGATTAAAGTACACCTCAAAGGGTCCAAAAACTAACTTTTTACTTCAAAAAAACTATTCCTTGAAGCTCACTTTATACGTTAGAAAGCTCCAAATTGTATTTTAAAGCATCCTATAAGTTATTTGAATATTTTTATAGTATTTAATTACATTGGCTTATATGTAATTTGCTATCTATAAAGTCTTTTTTCTCAGAACTTCAATTTAAGACTTAAAAATGCTCTGTGCGCAAATGCGCGCGGTGAAATAATTTAAAAAATCACAGGATTATTTTTTTTACATTATAAACATATTGTCAGAACGATTTTTTAAATAACCCCGTGTACAAATTTTACTCACATAAATCAGAAAGTAATGCATAATTATATTTCATAAGTTCATGCGGTTTCTTATAGCAGAAAATATTCAAGGTAAATCTGACTGGGAATAATTTAAAGAATATTTTATTGAAGATTTTAAAGAAAATAAAGAGAACAATGCATTTATTTGTACAAATAATATATTGCTAATGGAAGAAATGTCTTGTAAAGACTTCGGTTTTCCAGAACCAGATCTAATTTTAGTAGAAACAAATTGTGAAATTAATAAAGAGAAAATCTTACACATTAAAAATATATTTGAAAACAGAATATTATGCAACTAGGGGGAAAAACTGTTTTTTTCTAAGCAAGGATGATAATTGATCAGGAGTGGAATTTGAGGGCGCCGAAGGCGAGTCAGAAAAGACTCTTTCCTGCGAGTCTAAATAGGGCCTTTTTCATGCATACAAAGGGAATGGGGAAATGGGCATTACGAGTCGTCTACTAGAGCCAAGAAATTCAGGAGCGGGATGTAATGTCCATTACCTCCCGCTCAGGCAAAAACGCTTTAAATGCCCAATTTTCCATTCGCTTTGCATGCATGGAAAAGGACCTTTTTCATACACATGTTCAGAAAAGTGTATTGTCAGTTAAATTCTTAAAAAAAAATCATTATTGAAATATTAATGAACGATTTAAATAAAATTTATTTTATAGATGGACCTGCAGATTCGGAAAAAACATTTATATACAAAGTATTAATATAGTATTCAATTTCAATAGGACAAAATATTTTATCAATGACTTGAGCTGGTATTGTATCTTACTGCTTAGGAGAATGACGAGTCATACATTTAGATTACCATTAAATTTATGCAATGTAGAAACTTCGTTTTCAAAACTAGAATATAATAAAAGAAAATTAAGCGAAGTAGATTTTATAATTTGGAACGAGGCACTATGATACTGAAAAAGCTTTAACAATTGTTAATAAAATTCTAAGAGATGTTTGTATGGATGAATTTCTTTTCCGTGAAAATAGTTTTAGCAGGTGATTTTCGTCAAATTTTACCAGTAACGAAAAACGGTTCTTGAAGTGTTATAATAGAAAATACAATAAAATATTCTACATTATGGTCTCTTTTTAATGTTATGAAACTAGAAAAAAATATGCGTTCTGAAAGTGAAGAATTTTCTTCATTTTAATTACAAATAGGAGAAGAAAAAATTAATCTTTTAAAAATAACTGATAATTGGAAGACTAGCGATATTTGTTTGAAAATTCACAAAGATATTACTAGCAATAGTTCTACAAACTGTGTAATTTTAGCTCTTATAACGATAATTTTCGAATTCTAAATAATAAAATATTAAAATTACTTGATGGCGAATAAAAAACTTAGTACAGTATACATTACGCAACTCATAAAGGAGCAAATAAAACTGTGACGAGGTACTTTGCCTGAGGGATATCCGTGTTATTTTGTTACTCACACAATTATTTATTTCTAGCTTTACCTTTAGTCAGAATTGAATTTATAATTTTTATACCAAAGTTTCCCCCTCAAGCAAAGTTCTTATGCACAAACGAGACAGCACTAGCCATTGCTCTGGCCATCGGCTAGGTCAGCTTCTCCGGCGCATTCTTGCCGTCAGACCGCGGGAGCTGGCTGTGAGCGTACTCGTGACCCTATTTATTTATTCTTATTTTTAGGGAACGCGTATGGCAACCTTTTCTGCTAGTACGCTCTTACCTCTCTTACTCGGGTGCTATCTGCGTCAATCATCAGTACAGCCATGAAGTTTCTGTTATTAATAAGGATGCATGCAAATTACTAATCTACTTCATTTATCAACTCATTATTTAATTTTTCTTGGCTTCGAAAAGCGGACTAATTTCGTCCGTCGCCATATTTTATTAAAAGAAACTGAACTTAATAATACAAGCTATTTACAAAAATGTGCGCGTGTTGGCGCTCGTCAACCTCTTCACGTCTTCGTCGCTTTATTACATATTTCACGGCTCGTTACTTTTGTCACGCCGTTTTCCGCCTACCTCTTATCAACATTACAAGTTATTAATTTCCTTTATTACTCGGTTTTCATACCGCTCACCTTCACGCTCAGCAAGTGAGAACATGGGAATTATTTTGTACGCTCAAGCGGAGATAGAGCGAAAGAGGACAGACGGACTCACTTAGGTTGATGGGACTCCTATCGCTAGCAAATCCTCCCTCGGTGCACTACTTCTCGGCCGCTGCATTCATCCCGGTATTCTGGGCCCCCTTGACCGCTGCCTGCCCTACATTCACACTGCGGTACGCGCTTGCATAGTCTTATGCGCTATACTTTCGGCGGCGCACGCGATCTCTCACGATTGTACGTATCAACCTCGGTGTCTCCCTTCGCCTCGTAGTTTTCGGTGTCGGTGCCCGTGCGGCTTGTGAACGATATCGTCGCGATAGTGACTCTCGCTGCTCGCCTGCTGTGTTCCGCTCTTCTCCTCTCTCCCCTCTTCCACCTCTGCGCGCTTTCTTCGCGCTGTTGCCTCTTTCTCCACTTTTCTCGGCACACGCCGCACCTCCTATCTGCTGTGTGCCGCGTTGCCGGACCTCGTGCGTCTTTCTCCATCTGTTTCTCTCTGCCCCCTCCCGTCTCTCTCTCTACCTATTCCCTATATTATTTCCAATCATCGCATCTCGGCCCCTGCCGACTTGCTGTTCGCTCCGGTGTACATGTGTAATACTCATACATGCATACTGCGCGCGGCTCGGTTGTGTAGAGAGTAATTCTCTGTCACAAAACTTATAAGAATATACATCTAAATTATCCGATACAAACGTTAAATAATATATGAATAGGTCGTCTAACTTATCAATTGAATTAGAAAATTAATGCAGTAGTAATGTTGATTAGAAAATTGAGTATAAACGATGGGTTATGTAATGTTACAAGATTTAAAATAACAAAATTATTCGTTTACAACTTATAAGCGGAAATCATTACAGGAGATAAAATTGTAAATAAAGTCTTTATACAAAGAATAACATTAATGAAAAATGTTATGAACCAAATGTTATACATATTTTTAACTTTCATTATTTCTAAACAAGCAGTTTACTAGAATAATTTGAATATATTAAGGGAAGAAGCTACTGAGAAAAACAAAATCTACAAAGTATATTTTTCCTTTTTTTGTATGTAATACATAAAGAGAACATATTTGCACTAGTTAAAATCCTCCTAAACCGCCTTTGTAATCTCAGAACAGCCAGAATACCTTCAAAAAAGGACATTATGTTGATTATCATTTTGCATAACAGGCATCGGTGAATGTTGATCAGCTTGATTGTATGTATTCTTTTTAGTAAAACTTAGAAATCTATGTAGCAATATTATTTTATTTTTGTTTCTAAAAAAATCTATAGCAAAATTAAGTTTTTAATTTTTTATTACCACATTTATTTCAACTTTTATCAATAGGTCTCAACATACATTCATAAAAAATGCATTTAAAAAGTAGATAACCATACATTTGAAACATAAAAATGACTTTAAAGTAACATAGAAGTAATAATCAAATAAAAGTAAATTTTAATTATTTATGATTCCTTTTTTGTTTTATGGGATAATTTTTTTTTGTCGAGAACTAAGAGAGTGTTTTGTCTCTCACTGACACCTATGACCTTGCTTAGGGTGCATTTGTTTAACTTTTTTTGTCACGCAAATGTTGGAAATATTAAATTTTTGATAAAAACGAAAATATTAAAAAAAATTAAAACAACTTAAAGATGTCACATTTTTCTTTCAAACTTCTTTCATTATTAAGAAAATAGATTAAGAATTAGTATAAGAAAATAAGAATAAAATCGGATTTTTGACAAAATGTATGTATCTTCTTCCTTTAAAACAATTATTAGCTATTGCATTGGCTGTTGTGTTTTATACAAGGGGATTGGCGAACGGAGTATCATATAAGTGCGACACTTCTTATTTCTATGTATATTATATGTATAAGTACATTTGTAAACATATGTGCGTGTGACAGTGTATGAGAGTGCGACATTCCAGAATCACGTAAGCTTACTTGATAGTCGTGTGAACGTTACCGTCGTGAACACGTGCCTCTCGCACTCGAATAATAAAATATATTATAATAAGATACGACTGTATTTATTTCAATTCGATACCTACATTTAAGATATCACAAATGGCGACGAGGATAAAAATATAATGGATAAAAACGAGTGGATTAAAATTGAACAGGGTATAAATAAAAATAAAACGTCTTGGATACAGAATTATAAAAAGGCGGAGTTACAAATCATATGTGATGAACTCAAAATTGATTTAAGTGACATTCAAACAGTTGATGAGATCAGAGAAATCTTACGTGAATCGGTAAATAATCCTCATAACAGTGAAAAGTTGAGTGAAATAAAAATTCTTCAAGTCATAGAAGAAAGTCCTAAAGCTGAAATTAAAACAATAATTAACAATACAAGAGAAATCATGGCATCTTTCACTACAAAAATAAATCCATTTCAAAAAAGTAATAAATGAAGTACATTTGCTGCACAACTTGATGCTTTTATAGTATTACACGACATACCCGAGGCAAAAAGCCCAGTGTTATTGATAACAAGATTATCATCTGAAGTTTCCGCAGAAATAAAAGCAACATGTGATCCGACAGATGTTCTTTCAATGGGTTATGACGAAATAAAAACCAAATTAAAAGAACTGTATAACCCGGAACTAATGATTGTTTGCAACGGGTTCAGTTCAGAAATAGAAAACAGAAAGATTCGGAGTCAATTTCTGATTATATGATAATGTTGAGAAGCCTCGCCCGAAAATGCAACTATTCAAACTCCGAATTTGAAAATAATATTAAAGATCAATTAATTGTCGGAGTAAAAAGTGAAATTATGAGATATTAACTATTAAAAGAATCAAAAAAATCATTGAAGAATATCATAGAAGTAGCCAAAACAGTTGAAATAGCGGACGAAAAAGCATCGGAATTATTGTCAAGAAAGAGTACAAGTTCAAATGAACAAACATTGGAATTTCACAATGTTCGGATGACTACACAAAGCAAAAGGAATACAGGCTTCAGGAATTCAGCTCAACGGTCAAATACAAGAAAATTTATACCGGGTGTAAACAAACAATTTACTAGCAACAATCGACATGTAGGTAACAATGATGAAGGAAAGCAATGTTTTTGTTGCGGTAAAGATAATCACCTAAAGTTTCAGTCTACATTACGCTTTAAATACTGTAGTGAGTGTGGAAAAAAGGACCCATTTTTAAAATGTGCCCACTGAATAACAATAATTCGAGATCTGATTTAAATCGTTCAATAAAATTAATTAATGAAAATACTGAAACTTTAGATGAGATATCTGAGAATAATTTGGAAAATTCTAATAATGTTTACGAAGGAAGTCGCTACGAAAGTGACATATTTACTATAAAAACTTGTAAAATAAATGCAATATCGAATAATGATATACCTCCGCAATTTATAAAGATTCGTGTTTATGACATTCTTATGGATATGGAAATAGATTCGGGGGCTTTTATTTCAGCAATTTCTTTTGATTTTTATAAGAAAAATTTTGCACACATACCCATAAGAAAGTCAGATTTGATATTGCGATCATATGATAATAAAATTATCCCATCAGAGGGGTTAATTATTGTTACGATTAAACGAAATAATTTAATTGAAAATCAAGTTATATATAATAAATAAAGGGAGTAATCCACTTATAGGTCGTGATTGGTTAAAAAAATTAGATTTGTGGCCATTAAAATTAGATCAAAACAATCTCGAGCAACTAAATAATATTGATAATAATATAGAAGATAAACTAAGATTTCTACAAAAAGAATTTAATAATGTTTTTGAATAGGGATTTGGTTACTTTAATAAAGGCTGTTTAACATTAGAATTAAAACCAAATACAAAGCCAAAATTCGTTCAACCGCACAAGGTACCTTTTTCGTTAAAAGCAAAAGTAGAAGCTGAATTAAAGCGCTTACAAGACAATTCTATAATCGAACCCATAGAATACAGTGATTGGGGAACACCGATTATACCACTTTTATAAAAAGACGGCACGATTAGTATAGTTGGAAACTTTAAAATAACTGTTAATCCGCACCTTAAAATTGATCATTTCCCTTTAGCAAGAACAGACGAAATACTTGCAATTTTAGCAAGGGGTGAAAAATTTACAATAATAGATTTTTGGAAGCTTTTTTGCAAATACCTATCGATAAAAAATCTCAAAAAAATTTAGTAATTTCTACGCACATCGGATTGTTTAAATGTCTAAGAATGTTATACGGCGTTAATACAGGACCTGGTTCGTTTCAACGAAAAATTATTACGCTATTGATTGGTATTCCGGGTGTAGCAGTTTTAATTGATGATATCGTTATAACGGCATCGACTATAGCATTACATTTTGATAGGTTGAAGGAAGTTCTTAAACGATTGAATGATGCAGGATTAAAAGTCAACAAGAATAAATGCAAATTGTTTCAAGGTGAAATATATTATTTAGGACATAGATAACTAAAGTAGGCATTTATCCGATAAAAGAACAAATGGATTGTGTAAGAAATGCACCAAGACCAAAAGATATTTCTCAATTGCGTAGTTTCTTAGGTTCTATTAATTATTATAGTAGATTTTTGCCAGATCTAGCCACAAAATTAAAACATCTATATGAATGTTTAGAGAAAAAAAATGGTTTCGTATGGACGCAAAATTGTGAAAAATCTTTTCAAAACGTAAAAGAAAGCTTAATATCCAATCAAATATTGGTGCATTTCGACCCAAATAAAAAAATTGATTTGATATGTGATGCTTCATCTTTTGGAATTTCTGCGGTTTTGGTGCACAAATTCGATGATAACACAGATCGTCCTATTCAATATGCAAGTCGTACACTAAACGCCTGCGAATACAACTATACACAATTAGACTGTGAAGGTCTTGCGATTATTTTTGGGGTTAAATCATTTTACGAATACCTTTACGGAAATTTATTTCTTCTACAAACTGATAATGCAGCCCTTACCAGAATATTTAACCCGGAAAAATCTATTCCTACGATTGCAGCTGTGCGTGTGCAACGCTGTGCGGCGTTCTTATCAGCGTTTCGATATAACATCAGACATATAAAAGGGAAAGAAAATAATGCTGATTGGTTGAATCGTATGCCAATAAATAATGCAAAAGCAATAGAAAATAATTTTTCGATTTTAGAAGAAATTTCAAACACTTGTTTAAATAATATAAAATCATATGACTTCGTAAGTTTGGACTGAAAAAAAGTTCAACAATATACGCGAGAGGATAAATTATTATGTAAAGTAATTAAATTTCGTATAGATGGGTAGCCGGAAAAAAAAACCTGAAAATGATGAAATAAAAATATTCTGACGTAAAAGAGACGCATTATCCGTTGAAAATAATTGTGTTTTATGGAGGCATAGAGTAGTTGTACCGGAAAAATTAACAAAACTAGTTTTAAAAGAATTGCACTTTAGCCATTTTGGCATTACAAAAATGAAAGCGCTGGCGCGAGGGTTTGTGTGGTGGTCGCATTTAGACGATGACCTACGAAATATCACAAAATCATGTTTGGCATGCATGCAAACAAAAAACAAATTGCCCTTGACATATCACACCTTAGGGTCTAAAATTTTGTTATATACGTAGTTTTATTTTATTTTATTTTTGACTACTAACTTTTGTGACTTTTAACTTACGTGAAAACCCTAGACCAATATTTTAAATAAACCCAACAAATTGCACTGAATTGACTAGAGATGTTATCTATAATGAATCGAAAAATTTCAAATTTTAAATAACAATAACACTGCACTCTCACCAGACTCTCAAAACAATAACAACAACCAGGAAAATAACAACGACACGCATAATAACACAAACATAAACATTACTCACAATAATAACAGACTTCAAATTTCAAATAACAATAACACTGTACTCTCATCAAACTCTCAAAACAATAACAACATCCATGAAAATAACAATATTGATTCCGATAAATTGAAAAATAAATGGCTAGTAAATTTAACGGAAATAGAGATACCGGAATTTGCCCATGAAATTTTAAGCCTGGGGGATAAATTTAATTTCTCAATAGATAATAATTACAAAACCATTTTGCAGTTTTTCAAATGTCTTGAATCAGGCATTTATTTTAACAAGAGAATTGATGGTAAACTCCGTGAAGAGATTATAAACACAATAAATAAACACGTAAAAAACAAACCACACATTTCACACAAAGACAAATTACCAAACACACTACAACGAATGACAGAAGCGTTCTTGAAAAGCAACAAAAACATTTTTTACACCAAGGCCGATAAAGGCAATGTAACAGTCGCAATTGAAAAACAAACATACATCGATAAAATGGAAAATTTACTCAAAGATAAAAAGCATTACATGTGTCTTAGTTCGAACCCTTTGAATGCCATGTTACGAAAAATGAGAGGTTTATTAAAACGTTGGGAAGACCTTGGCGTCTTTCAATGTGACAGCGCCTTTTACGGCTTAGATTGGAAACTAACAAATTGCACCCTTCCTAGAGCTTACGGCTTAATTAACATACATAAAAAAGACTTCCCAATACGAATCATAGTATCAGTAATTAATAGCCCAACTTATGGGTTTAACAAATGTATTGCCACATTATTTAATAAATATTTTCCTAAACCCTCATCCAACATAGAAAAACAGCTTAACTCTACAAAACTGTTAGATGAAACCACAATCCCGGAAGATTATGAATTGTTATCACTTGATGTCGTCTCTCTATTCAGTAACATACCAAAAGATCTTATCTTAGAAGCAATCCCGTCGAAATGGCATTACTTAGAAAACAAAATAAAACTAACTAAAGACGAATTTATTCTTGGAATTAAGACCTTATTGGACTGTACCTTTTTACAGTTCAATAATTCATTTTACCAACAGACTATGGGTGCACCGATGGATTTTTGCACTAGCCCATGGTTTGCGGATATTACCTTGGAAAGATTAGAATTACACTGTCTTAACATATTAAGTAATAATATCCTTTTTTACAAAAGATACGTTGACGATAGTTTTTTGATAGCTAAATAAAACCATACCGACGAGATTCTTACCACTTTTAACAATTACAATAGACACCTTCAGTTCACAATAGAAAAAGAAAGTAATAACAAAATTAACTTTCTCGGTATCCAAATCACGCGACATTACAATAGCATTGCCAAAACAAATTGGTACAGTAAGGAGACAGCATCAGGCAGATACATGAATTTCAACTCACATCACACATACACACAAAAAATTGCAATTATCTACAGTCAGGTAGACAAATGTATTTTGTTAGCCGATCAAGAACACCACACATACAACATAAACAAAAGACTTCTGACACTAAAACAACGAAATAACAATAACAATGACTTACACAAAAATACAGAAAACAATAATAATTATTTAGTGTTACCTTTCCACAAATACATAACACCTGCACTTAAACCCATATTTAAGAAAAGTAATATAAAACAGATAAATAAATCAACTAACAAAATTAATCACCTCATAAAACTAGGGAAAGACAAAATAGAAACCATTGACACTAGCCACGTAGTATACAAAATTGACTGTAACGAATGTCCAGCTACTTACATAGGACAAATGTCAAGACAGCTAAAAATCCGCACAAAAGAACATAACAAATGCATTGAAAAAAAATACACACGATCACCATTGGCAATACACAACATGAACACAGGATACACTTTCAATTTTGATAACGTCAAAATTCTAGACAAAGAAAAAGCAGATTATACACGTAAATTCTCTGAAATGCTACACATACACCTACACATAGACACAATAAACAGAATATACGACACCAGCTTCCTAAGGGACACATACAAAAAGTCAATTGATTTAATTAAACATAATAATAATAAACAATAATAATAGAAAACTGTATCCCTAAACTCCATCTGTAATTCTCGAATAACATCACGAAAGTATATATGGTAAGGAGGTGGCAACCAGCTGAGTTTGACGAAGGTTCTCTAGCGAGTTCTCGCTAGGGGATTTCCAGAGCTCGACACAGTACTACTACTAACCCAAAACATTAGTATTAGTACATATATGTTTGTCACCTCCAGAACATAATATACTCCCTGGGGGAGGATACAGATTCCACGTCACACTCAGGCGAACAGGGCCACTTTTGTGGTAACTTTAAAGCAATATTTTTAAACACACACACATACATATGCACACACACCCTGTTGCAATAGTTTCATATACAATAAAAAATATAATAATAAAGTAATAAATTAAAAGTAAATAATAGCCTCAATTTCCATCTACAACTCATGCATTAATACCATGGTATCAGGTATGACAAGGAGGTGGCAGCCGGCCGCGCTTGGTAAACGTATTCTCGCTAGCTCTCGCGAGGGGATTCCCTGGTCGCGACCCAGGACTACTACTAGCCTAAGCACAAATGTTAGTACATATATGTGTGCCACCTCCAGTATAATTATAGCTTCCTACATAATAAGATTCTGGCATCACTTTCTGACGAATACTAGCACTCCTTAGCATGTCCAACCGTTTTACATATACATACACATACACATACATACACACAGTCACATATTCCTTAGTCTCTCGTGCAATATAAATTCGACGAAATTCGACAGCCTAGTTACTCCGATTCTTGGGTAGCATGAGGGAACGTTGCGGCCATACCATCATTCCGCCGCCCTTCTTTGCTCACCTGGGGCTCGACTAGGTGGGTCCTTATTTCTACAAAGTTTTTCAATAAATTGTTCTAATAGTATACAAACTACAACTTTAATTCGATTCATTATAGATAACATCTCTAGTCAATTCAGTTCAATTTGTTGAGTTTATTTAAAAAATTGGTCTAGGGTTTTCACGTAAGTTATTAGTCAAAAATAAAATAAAATAATACAATATAAATACCGTTACAAACTTCCAACCATAATTATCTTATATTATATGTAAATATTTTTAGAAACCTTGAAAAGGGGAGGATATGAACTCCCGAAACGTTGGCAAATAAAAGTTTAATATACTCGAAAAAATTATGTCTCATTTCTAAATAAAGAACATCCAGTAATGGAAGCTTAAAAAACCTTAAGGAACGTAGTTACTTATATTAAGAAATAAAATTTACTTATTTCGCGCGATCGCGTGGTCGTCACAAAATTCACAAAACTTTTCACTTCGGCGAGGTTTGTAGGGCTACGCGAGACTAAAACCATACGATATTTCTGAAATAAGAAAATAAATTGTAGTCAAAGTATAGTAGATCATTTTTGCACAGTCTTTAGCACTTGAAGTTTTGTAGAATCTGCAAGGAACCAATATAGGCGAAAACCTAACCTCACATTTTGCGAATGTAAACAATGCTATCAAATTTCTTAAATTAAGAAAATAAGTTTCTTAAAATAAGAAACTTTTCAACATGTCTTGAAATAAGATAACAAGTGTTCTTAAAGGCTCTAGCCAATTAACAATGTTTAATTTGCCTCCACGATATCGGACTTTCGGAATATCTTTTCTCGATTTGTATTACAAAAATACAACTTTAAAGATTTTTTGCTCCCCCCCCCCCTCCTCCCTTCATAAGCTAGTCATAAAAATGTGCTGTTTACTCTTTTATTTATTTCTCCGACTGTTCACAATCGTTTTGACTGAAACTTCTAGGGTTGCTTCACTTTTTATCACAATATTTGCAACATAACCTCAAAATTTTATTTTAAAATTTCAAACATAATTTTACTAATTCACGTAAATTAATAAATTCAAAAAGAATTATTTGTGATCATTATTTGCTTATCTAATTATGTGAATTTTTTCATAATTTTTGAAAAGGTGCGCGATACTCAATATTCCGAGAAACTATTTTTTTCTCATTTATTCGCTATTTTTCCCACTTAAAGTAGGTCATATTATACAAATCGGTTTATATTTTTTCGCAATATTTATGTTGTACTCCACTTTCTTACCTTAAAACCACATAAAAAGTCAGAAAAATTGCTTTCCCAACCTAAAAAGCACATATTTACAGCTAATTATAGCTCTGACATTAGTTAAAATATACTATAACGGTATAAGACCAGCTTAACTATTTTACTTATAACGTTTAATTAATTAGTTCAAAGTAGCATATATTTGTAACATCAATGCTAATTAAAATTTATGTTAGTAATAGATATAGTGTAGGTATAGTAAAATCTTTAACACGAAAAAATGAAGTGGAACAAATATTAAGAAAACGGCATAAATAGGTAGCCAGTAATAGGAGGCGAGCTTTATTACATCCCTGTACAGACTGAGGTGACACCTACAATTCAGTACTTCTCACGGACAATTCGGTAGTTACTCAACACACACACACACACACACACACACACACACACACACACACACACACACACACACACACACACACACACACACACACACACACACACACACACACACACACACACACACACACACACACATATACACATTTATATATGGATATGCATATGTATGGGTGTGTGTGTGTGTGTGTGTGTGTGTGTATGTGTATGTGTGTGTGCGTATATTTGTGTGTGTGTGTGTTTTTGTGTGCGTGTATGTGTGTGTCTGTATGTGTGTGTGTTTGTGTGTGTGTGTTTGCGCGTGTATGAGTGTGTGTGTGTATGAGTTTGAGTGTGTGGGTGTATGTGTATATGTGTGTATGTATTGCGTAGCTATATGTATTTACATATTTTCTATTTGAACGCGAGCATACGCATTCATCTAGATCAACCTAGAAAAACATAAAAAACGCGTTGGCCCTACTTTTCAGGGTCAATAAGTGGCCACGGTAGAGAATGGAATAATAGTATATTGTGCAACTGGGGGGCGGGGTAATAGGGCCATTTCTAGTGAGGGGACACGAGTGTTAAAATCATCACCCGAGTTCGAAATTGCTCTCCCCCCTTGTTACATACCGTACTTTTTTTGTCAAGTGCATGTAATAGTTGCACATTTTGAGTCGTGCGCCATTTAGCTACAGAATGAAATTACAATAACATTGTCACGGTCTTATTCCTGCGTCCGTGCTCGCTGACACAGGTGTCCTGTGCCAGCGAGATATCAAAGCGTGAGAAAGCCAAAAACGCTGAGGCGGCATGTGCATTTTCGTGACGGCTTCGCGACGAGCAGCAAGCGCATCCCGCGCCAGTTCGGCTTGAACAGCACTACCGCACACACACACTCTTTCTCTCACACCTCTGCTCAATAAACACACGATCTACGGAACTCCTCGTTTTTTTTGTTCTCTCCCGCAGTACACCCCAACCACTTAGAATCACGTGCCCCGAACGGCACGTGCAAATAGCGCGACTTCCCATTCCTTCTCCCTATTTTTTCCCACGTAACATTTGGCATCCCTTGTGTGTTCACGTGTGTGGCACACGGGAATACTTTAAACAGTCTTCACTCACTCTTGGTGACTTTAAGTGACAATTATAAGGGGAAGGACGGGGTGAGCAAGCTCACATACATCGCAGAAAACAAGAAATTGGCCGCCGAGCAATTTTTCAATTAGCCCTTTCGGTTGAGTCACACAGTGACAGGAAGGAAGAGAGGCTTTTCTATTTAAGTACAGAGGCGGGAAGGACGCAGAAGCCACCCTAGGTCGCATTGAAGGAAGGAAGGAAGCTTTGAGGGACCTTTCTTAAATCTTTTGCAGAACAAGAAGAAGAAAAAGTCAGCGGGGATTTTAGCCTGCGTGCTTGGTTTTCTACTCCTGTACGTAATTATTTTAATAATAAATTTTGTCCTCCGTGGTATAATTCGCGCTCGGAAATTTGTATATACGCGATATTGTTTGTGCAGCAGATGACCTACTGTGCATTCGAATTTTAAGGGAAATTTAGAAATTGCTAATTCAAAGCCTAGATCTCAGTTATTTTGCCTCGATTATAATTCTGCGAGTTGAAAGTGTTGAATCTATTACTTTGGTGGCAATTGATATCTTATTACTTGTGAATTTTAAATTTTAGCTACTTTCATACCAATTAATATCTCGCCAACGAATTTTTCTCATTAATAAAATTTTAGTCACCTAATTTTTTAGTTTGCAAAGGAAAAAGATACCAACTGAGCAAAATGTCGTTGAGAGATTTATTCAATTTAAGTAGCGACAAGGAAAAACGCCGGCTACACGCGAGCAACTCGAGCTTGCATAGCGAAACAGCTTTGATAGAGGTGTCGGACCCCCTAACACAAGCAAACCTCGTGAATTTAACCCCGGAGCAGCGCGCGGAGTTTTTAAGTAGGTGGACGTATAAACAGCCAGCGCAGAGGCGCAGCGTGCCAGCAGATATAGACCCAGATTTCAGAGTCACATAATGTTGGATCGGAGTTAAAAGTAATGAGAACAAACTACACCTCTCCTGTAAAAGTACCAAGCACAGAACGCATAACTTGGGATAATAGGGTCACGCGACAGGTATATACACCACAGGGTTCTCCCGCAGTAAACATCGAAGCACAGAAACTCGATGCACACAACCCCGTGCCTCATAATCTGTCGGAACAAGCTACACAGGTAGCAACCCCAATTTTTAGCATTTCGGGTAATAACAGGTTGAACGCGCGCGGTCAAGGTTTGACGTTCTCACAAACGCTAAATTTAATACCATAATTCGATGGAAATCCGAACAAATTGAAACTATTCTGTATTGCGGTGCGGTGGGTGAAGGAAATGTTTGGTTGCTTGCAATCACCTTTAAATTGTCGGGAAGGGCAGCTGATGATTATGCGGTGAGGGTGTTGAGATACAATTCGGTCGAAAAATTTCTCGCGGATTTCATCTTACAGTATGGCAATGTGGATTTGGTAAATGATATAATAGTGCGAATAAGGATGATTAAACAATGGCCGGGCGAGAATATGGGCAAATATGGGTTGCGGGCACAAAAACTCCTTGGTCAACTACTCACATTTTTTTACTCGGCCCCAGATCTTGGCGACAGTGACAGGGAATTGCGCAAGCAAGAGGCGTATTCGGGCGCTCTGAATTATTTCATGTTCGGCTTGTCGCACCCGTTAGATCATCAGGTGCGAAACGAGCACCCACATAACCTTGACGAGGCGATTAGAATTGCAGTCAACTTTGAGTGCAAGCAGAGCACTCGACTCGCATGCAGATATATAGCGGTGCAGCCTCTAATGACTCACGCGCAGATAAACTTTGTAGCGTCGCAGAGCGCGCCGAGCCAACCGGTCGTGAACTCTCCTCCTCAGCAGAAACAAAGTCATATGCATGTGGATGGAGCAGATAAACAAATACTATTGGTCGCATATAACGCTACAGTATTATCCAAAATAGAGTATGGTAGCACTATATATGATGCCTCGCCACATACGAACATACTAAACTCTATGCATCATTGTGGAATTAAAATTGCCCTAATAGTATTTCATACCTGCCCTACAGCCAGTCTACTAGCAGATGCTAATAATTATGATGCCTCTCAGTTTTCGTCGTATGAACTTAATGTGTAAGTACGCTTGTAAACTGTCGCCTACTCCGAATAATCCGGCATATAAATATACATTTATAAATCATAGTAATCCCACTGATATAATTAAAGGAATTCCTAAATCATACGGAATCAGACTAGAAAATATTCTAGAAGAAATACATCAAGATCTCTCTAACATTATCATTAAAAGCCCTCCGATTCATCCCGTAACAACATGTAATATTGAAAAACTACTTGAGATAACAGACACTGAATGTAAATCCTCTGTACATATTTTTACCTGACAAAGTATTAAAGCTACCCTTACACGAGGCCTATTCAACTTCATCAGCTCAAAACTACGCTATACTAAAAACTATTGAAATTTTAGAAAAATCGAATTATACAAAAATAATAATCTCACTCAAATACTCTTTTTGCTCAAGGTATAAAGCATATATATTGTAAATATATCATAATTAAAAACATATAACACAAAATTGCTAACTTAGATAAAAAGAAAACGATAGAATTTTGAATAATGAACTCAGAATTAAATTCCTGTGAATTAAATCACGTTAGCTCATTAGCTATTGAAGCCTGGAAAGAACATCCAATAGAAAATGAAATTCCATTACCATATGAAAAAGCACTAATTATGTTAAGAAAATCTATACAAAATTCTTGGAATGACGCTTGGATAAACAACAAAAATACCTTCCCCCATTCTGTAAGAGATAATACCTATGAAAAATTAAACCTCATCTTAGAACTTAATCAAACTTAGAACTGGTCACACCAAATTGACCCACTCTCATATACTCTAAAAACAACTACGCTCAACGTATTTCCATTGCAACATTCCAGCCTCAGTCACATATATACTACTTGAATGCAAAATATACGTCAAAGCCAGATAAAATCTAGTCTATTAGACAATCTAAAGACAAATTTGAGCTCAAAAAATAAAATACAAAACACCATCAATTTATTAAAACAAATACGTATTCATCCACTATACAATGTAATGCAATTGCCAATTAGTTTAAACATTGTAAAACCGAAATATTCAATGTAGGGGAGATTGGGACAAAGTGAGCCTGAAAAAGTTTGTTGATAGAAATAAAGAATATGCATGAATTGAAGACATTGCAATTAGTTTCAAACTATACTTTGGACTTTTATTAATGATACCTAAAAGTTTTAACCTCTTAAATTAAATAGAACTACTTTGAATTTTGAATATAATAAAAAACATCATTTGGGCTCACTTTGCCCCATACTCGCCTTAAAATGATCTTTTAGTTATTGAGTAGTACAAATAATATAAAATTAATTTTCTTTTAAATATATGTTTAAAAAGAATCTTTTTAACACATTTGTACATGCTAAACACATTTACAAAACAAAATCAACGAAAATTATATAGAAATTCAAAAATACTGTTTTTATTTAATTCTGACTAATTAATTCATGAAATTAGGAAAGTCAAAATGATAACATAATTAAATTGTACATTATATAATAAGAGCAAAAAATCGAGTTACATATAGTACTTTATACCCATCTCAACTGTTGCCACATTTTGACTTTAAAAGCGGGAATAATGGACTGTTAAAAGACGACATTGTTAAAAGACAATCGAAAATCAGGGTTATTGGTAGAACTTGATGAAATAAAGGAATTTGGAGTAGTTTCTAGTGAAGTAACTTTTTTCCCGCTAATCACTTTTGCGGGAAAAAAGTGTAATTTGGTCTCGCTTTTCAGGGATAAAAGTGGCCTTTTTCGTTCAGATGGGCATAAACTTAATTATTAACAGAAAAAAATCATATTTGTATTTAACTAAATGCTATAATATATTATATAGTCCAAGGCTCATTTTGCCCCGAGTACGTATCATTTACGGGGTAGCATGCTATTAAGGAATGGTTCGAATTAATTGCAAATTTCAGGTATTGTTTTTCCCCTTAAATGTTCTAGAATTCAGTACATGACTTGGAAAAATTGAGTATGAACAAAATATATATATATATATATATATATATATATATATATATATATATATATATATATATATATTACGAAATGTTTAAGAAAGACCAAAATCATCTCAAGTACCTCGAAAGTGTTATTATTTTTGAATTTTAAAATAAAGAACACAAATGCATGTTTACTTTACCATTCAGTTGCAGACTTTTAAAATGCATATTTTCAAATTTTTCTGAATACTAAAGGTCAAAACAGTGAGAGAAAATCAATAAGTTCTCTTTACCCCAAGGCTCACTTTACCCACGTCTCCCCTATTATTATGTGAACATGTATTAATTTATCACTTTTTATCAATGTAGATACACAAATGTAAATAAACAAATTAAAAAAAATTAGTACACCACATTTTGTGTGCATTACACAACTTACAGTCTGTCGAACGAACTGCTCAGTGCGAGTCCGATGCTTGACAGAACTGGCCTATATGAACGATAGCACACTACCTACCCATCTCACTCACTATACACATACACACACACATACACTATTCCCCTGGACAACACAGAGCAAGCGAACTCTCCAATGCCCTGAAGCAGCTAAAGAGGACGCACAGCTGCCATCCCAGAAAGCCTCGCATAGGTGGGAGCTGGCTGGTCTCGGCTGGGGTGCGCTGAGCATGTCCTGGCGTCTCCTCTTCTCACTCCTGTCCCTTCGAACCAACCAAAGGAAACACACAATAGATTAGAAATCGAGAATATAAGTAAAATGGTATTAGAATGATACCCACCTGATTTTATGCCTGGAAAGGCATGAATAGATCCACCTTGGGCGGAGTGGCCGCTTCTCTAGACATGAAGGAGGCCTGCAGCATACACCCTAGAAAACATAAAGATGAGTTAGTCTACAGCAGACATGCACATCAAATTAGAACTCTCTTACCTGGTTTGAAGGGTTTGCAGAGGCAGGGTAGTCTCTTAGGTACCGCAACGTAGCTCAACTCGTAGACCGCTCCCATAACAGCAGCAGCAACAGTCTCCGAAGCACTCGCCAGACACCTAGAAACAAAATAGCATTAGTAAGGGGAGATTACAGTGATAAACTAAACACTAATCTCACCTGATAATAGTGTAGTGGGTGAATGCAGTAGGAAGCTGTATGTAAACATAACCTCTTCGAGGTTAACCGTACCCACTGCTCCTGCTGCAAGTACGCCGTCCTGGGCCTTGCAGCTCTCGTCTTAGTGCCCCTTCGTCGGCACCGTTGCCCAGATACTCCTCCTGCTGCATCCCTCGACGCACTTCCTCGTCCTGGCCACTGGTCCTTCCTCGTCCTCTCCAACACCGTCTGCAAGCCGTCGACTGCATGTTTACATAGCGTGACGTCACCGCGAGCAGACGCTCCCCTTTCCTCCTTCTCACTTCTCTTTCTCTCTCGCCAAAGCATGCGCTGCGCCCTCAGGTGGGCTCGGTCCGCACTACCGAAACCCGAGTGTAGCGCCGCGGGAGCGAAGGGACAACGAGTCCACTTCGTACTGAGCCACGTACACAGACGCTTCGTTTTCTTGTATCAGCTCCGTGCGAATATCAAACCGCTCGTTCCGCTCACGAATATAGCTATATATATAAACCGTTTACCGTGTGTGCCGACCAACTTGTATCGTCGAAGGAGGCCACACCAGATTCGAATAAAAGAGTAAGTTGCACAGATTATTATTGTGCTTAGTGCATCCCCATTATATATATATTTACAAAGATAACTTTTTGTAAAGCAAGCGCCGCGTGCGTGTCGAGCATCGCGTTCATTTACCGTTTCCCACCGTACCGCGTGCTCACAATAGTTAGTTAATCGTATAAGTAATTCTATGTGTCGGTAGAATACTTGTAAAATCCTGCTGCAACTTCGCGCAGCTGGCGCTCAATACTTGTATCTAGATTGATCAAACCACCAGTGTTCATAATATTACCCTAAATTCCCGTGTACGATTTATTTGAAGTCTTGAATAAAACTAATGTTAAAGCCTGCATGTGCGGCGCAATAATCTTGGCTGGATTACCTAAAATTATTGTCATAAAATAAATAAATAATAATGATATTCCATGGATTTATAAAGAAGAAATACCGAAGAAAAGTGCACTATTTAAAAATTCTGTAATAATTATAATCAGATTGAGACCATTTTCTAGAAAATCTAGAATAAAGAAAATATGATAAAATTAATTTCAAGATTTATTTTAAAAAATCTCATGGCAATTTTCTAGAATCTCAATATCACAATATATCAGATTGAATGGGTTCACAAAGTATCACAATAGAGTCTAATAAAAATTTGTTTATATTATTTACTGCATTTCGAACAAAACTAGTTCTTACACTTTTTTCTCAAAAGTCACTAATTTTTTTGCTATAAATCAAACAATGTTGGCAAAATCTCAAAATTTAAAAATTAAAACGCATTTTTCAACATTCAATTGCCCTTGACATATCACATCTTGCGGTATGATTTTTTTTACATATTCTGTGTAAGGTGAAGTATCCAATTACTACTCAGTTAAGGTTATGTTCGTCATAATGCGGATGAACAGGGCATTTTGAAACGTCCAATATGTCAACAAAAATAAATTACATTGTAAATAAACATTTATTCTATCAAGTGAACATAAATTAAAGATATTTTGAAAAAGTTATTTATTAAAAATTATTAATCAGTTGCAGCACTAAAACGACTAAAATTAATCACGAAAAATAGCAAAGTTCTGATTACTACTCACCGTATGTCCCAATTACTACTCAGAATTCAAATGACCCTTGTAAATTGATAGGCTGGATTATTTATTGGAAAATAACAATAAATATGTAACATTTTCATAATTTTATTACACAAAATATTCATTTTAATAAATCAATTTAAGATTATTAAAATCTTATAGAATAATTAAATAAATTTATAAATTAGAAGTAAGATATACAACATGGATAATTTGGTTCTTCGAACTGAAACAATTTTTTTTGTACGTATTTATGGCTCAATTTATTATTATTCTTCTTGTTCTTCGGGTAGAACAGTTTTGTTTTTTCTTGCCCCCTTCATTTTTTACTTGCTCAGTCTTCAATTTCTCCAGCTTTAATTGCTTAGCTTTTTCTTTTTGTTCCTCATTTTGTCTCTTCAGTGCAGCTTTCTCCTCATTTTCTTTTAGTCAACTTAATCTTATGTTCCTCATCTTTTTCATGTTTTATTTTAACTTTATCTAATCTGATCCTTTTCTTTTCTTCTTGTGTTAAAGAAATTCTATGCCTCTGATAATTTCGCCATTTATCTCATGTGACCACAACAGCAATTTTGTCTTTAGGTTTCCATTTGGTTTTATTATTAGATAACAAAGTATTCTCTGGCCACATATGCATATTTTGAAAAAGATCTTGCAATAAAGGTGAACGAGTATCAGCTGAAATTAAATGAAATATTACATTGTTATAATAATTACATTTGCCTAGAATTTGCATGTTGAATATAAAAAAAATTATCTCGCCATTTTTATTAGGTGAAGTATTTTCATCATTTTTTGAACAACCTTTTGCGTTATATAATTCAAAGTCATTTTGAACTTCATTCTTGGAAAAACTTTATGTGTGCATGTAAGTTGAAACTGATGAATTATAAGGTTGTACTTGCTTGTCGGCATACGCGTTCAGAGAGAGAATGAAAAAGCGGAAACCCTGAAGGTGTTTTTCTTTTCGGAAATTACTACGTAAATAATTCTTGAATACAGGATACTACTGGCAGTGCTCCTGCATACCTTCATCTCAAAATTTTTAAGCAGTAGCTTGATGTAATCATGTTAGTCCAACTCGATTGTACCTCGAGATTTGTCCATGTTGACATTTATGCTTAAACACTTTTTCACAGGTCTAAGATTCTTCACTTTACAGAATTTGGCTGAGTCCTTCTTGAGAATTTTGAACACGGAAAGACCCGCGGAAGCGCCGTTGCGCCAACTGGCGCTGCTGCTGCGCTAAACATTGGAAGCAAAGCGTAACCTTTAAGGTAGAAGCTCTGCTCGCTCTCTTTGGGCGCCTGGCGGCCCCACAGCAGTGCGGTCGCAGTTTCAAGGGCTACACGAGTCCCACGCTCGCGTGTGTTTGAAAGCGCTCTACACCCAAAATGATCAAAATGATACATCTAAAGCGCGGTGGCGCTGAGATACTGCCGTTGACGCTACCAGGAATCCGAGGGTTTTTCCGTGGAGAAGTCCACACTGTCAGTAAATACCACCATGTCGTCAACAAAAACTGCAACAATGATGCACTTTGTCTTTGTAATATAACAATAAATGCAAGAGTCATAACTCGATTGCTTGAGATTTATTCGCTAGAATGCATAATCCAATTTTTTGTTCCAAGTACGACTTCCTTTCTTCAGACTGTAAAGTGCTTTTTTGTGGCGACAGGTCTTATGCTCTTCACCTTTGGAGATAAAGCCTGGAGGTTGTTGCAAAAAAATGGATTCTTCTATTACCCCCTGAAGGAAGGCTGTTTCGACATCCAAGTGATAAATTTCAAAATTAAGCTTTGCAGCATAAGCAAATAATGTTCTCAACGATATGAATCTGACCACTGGTGAGTAAGTCTCATCAGTGATGCTCTTCAAAGGCTTCTTCGTTAACTTACCTGCTACGTAAACTTCACATTGAGACAGCTTGTCGTTTCCAAATTCAATACCAGTGGCTGCATGACTTTTCAGCTGATTCAGGTAAATCTAATTCAGGTCAGCAAGTCTTCTATGCCATAGCAGCATACTTTCTTGATAAGTAGCTTTGAACGCTGGAATATCCTGAGACCAATTATTATTTTTCTGAGAAGGTATGGTTTCCAAATGAATTTTGTAAATATTGTTGGCACTTAAGTTGCCACTGAGAATAATTGTATTTTTCTTGTTTACACTTAGTTCCACAGAAAACAACTTTAAAACGAACCTTAGCAATTACACTCACAGACACAAGGTTTGAGGTTATGCCTGGTACATGTAGCACATTTTTTAAGAGCAATTGAGAATTACCAGCTATATCACAGTACTGTAGGAATATTTCTCTTTCTGCTTGCACTGAGACTTTGGTTTTATTTACAGCCGTTACACTTATAGTCTTGGACTTCCGCACATTACTGACGTGTTTATTATTACGGTACATGTGTGCTGAGGTACCGCTATATGTAGCTGTCGGCTTTACAGACTGCTGGTCGTCGTTGTAGACGACTGAGAGTAGCGCGCACAGCTCTTCTGGATCGAAGTCGTCGTCGTCTGCTGCTTCAGCAGTACAGGCTTTTGAGCCGTTTCGCCTCGGAGCTGAACACTGCTTCGAGTAATTCCCGTGTTAATTGCAGTTAAAACAGCGTATTATTCGGCGAGTGCTATTTAGGTGGCTGTTGCGCCAGATTTTGGGGCTACCTTGATGTGCGTGCGACTGTGAGAAAAAACCGCGCGCGTCGTGGTTGTCGGCAGTGTTGTCAGAATCCACTTCTGCGAGCAGCTTCAATTTTAAGGGATCGGCCGTAATATCTTTTTCAAAGCTCCCAACGCCATTATCATTAGCTTGTACTGAGCTAGCAACCCCGCGAGTAAAAGCGCGCCAACTACCCCAATAACTAAAGTTGCTGTAGCAAAATATCAGCAATAGTTGCTCTGTCAGAATTGTTATTAATTTGCCGTAAAGTTGTTATCAAGTAATGATCGATGTCACGACTTGACGCAAAATTGCTGGCAAATTCGTAGCAAGTACTTGTCGCGAATTTGTTGTCAAATGAGGACTCGCGATTTGTTATCAAATGAGGACTCAGATTGCCTGCAAATTGTTGTCATTATATGCTATACAATTTGACGGCAATTTCATGTGTAGTTGAATTCATAATAAATGCATTAGTTTTCAAAAAAATTGATAACAAAACACAAACAAATTTTGTTATTAATGAAAAGTCGTATACAGAACAGAAATAAATCCTCATCTGTTTAAAATTAGTTTGCCACAATTAGTAGAAATAAAATTAAAAAATTATAAAAAGCTTATCAATATTCGTCAAAGTAAACTTCAGTCAACATAAAAATTACTAATGTCTCATCATGAAAGGAAACCCAATTCTTTATTCCAGTTTTTACAAAAGTCTACACAAAAAGAAGATTGTGCTGTAAAATTGATATTATAGTATGCCCGTTCTTTGACAAACCTAAAATCGCGTTTTACAATACTAGTCGGGGTTTTTACGCTACCAAACGCCAAATTTCGCTTATACTTTCTTCCCCGGCTCGTTTGGTTCGCGTATCTTTTGTTTCTGTTTGCACCATGGTAATGGGAAGAACGTCGACAAAAGTCTCAAAAAAATTATTATTATTATTATGTAAAAAAATTGAAATAAAGTATTAGATTATTGATATTTTAATATAAATAATCTTCTAAAAAAATATAGTTTCATTTATTAACATAGTTAAAGCAATAAATTAATTAATTTTTATGTATGACTTATCATATCAATTTTTCTTACTCAAACTCTGAAAAGATTACTCGTACTATAACATTAATATTAAAAAAATTCATTGAAATAACCTATAAATCATTTTATTCTTCAAAATAATACTGAAACGTAATTAATAAATTATAAAAACTGAAGAAAAATTCTTAATGAAGTTTAAACAGTATTTAGACTGATCATCATATGCGAGTTTTTGTTATTTCTTAACAAATCAGTTCCCTGCTGAAAATCGGTTTTTAAATTTCATTAAAATTTTTTAAAGTCCAATCATTTTTAATTAACTTCTATAACTCCAATGAACATCGACATTTCAATTATCAAACTATGAATTAACTTTAATAATATTGAATCAACTTAATGAATTTTTATAATTAATTGACATTAAAAACTTTTAATGTTCAATTTCAGTCTAGACCTTTATAAATTTTAATAAACTTTAATGCACTTGCATACATTTATTAAAAACAAATAAATGAATGAATTTTAATTATTTTTTTCTGAATAATATCCAATGAATTTCTATGTATTTAAATTATTTGCAACTAAATAAATGTTAATCGTCAAAAATGTTACATTAAATCAACTTTTATGATGTTTTGTAATTAATTAATGTTAATTATTTTTAATGAGCAGTTTTGGTATAGTTTTTATGAATTTGAATGAAGTTTTATACACATACTTACAGTTTAAAAAACCATTAAATGAATGAATTTTAATTGTTTTTTTTCTGAATAACGTCCAATGAATTCCTATATCTTTAAATTACTTGTGACTAAATAAAGTTTAATGAGCAAAAATGTTATTAACGATCAACGAACTTCAATATTGAACCAACTTTTATGATGTTTTTGTAATTAATTAATTTTAATTATTTTGAATGAGCAGTTTTAGTATACTTTTTTATGAACTTTAATGAAGTTTTATACCCGTATACTTACACGGAGAGAAATCGTCTAGTAAATATTACGAAATATCTAGTAAATTTCACTAAAAAGTATAGTAATTTAGTCATAGACTACCAAAAATGGCCTTTTTACTACACTTTTGATAATTTTTACAATACTTTTACAAAATACTTTGTTAATTTTTACAAAACATGAATAAAAAATTGCCTAACTACATAGGAAAAATTACAATAAAGTTTAGTAAAAAATTGAGGTTATGAATATTATAACACTCTGTAGATATTTTTACCAGAAAGTATAGTAATTTTTATTGAAATATATCACATTTTATGCTATAAAATGCAAATGTACTCGATTCGCGCTTATGCGCAAGCGCGAACGCGGGCAGCGCCGCCAGGGAGACGCTTTCTATCTATATCTCCCTGAGCACCGCAACGCGAAACTACAACAGTGAACCGATTCTCGCGCGAGACGTCGTAGAGTAAACATCTCTTAAACTTTGCTTACGCTATTACGCTCATATCTAGCTTGATCTCTCCTATCGACCGTTAGTACGAATTTTCGAAAATTTCGCATTCCACATCGGTTGGCGTCTCTTTTGTCCATGTACAGAGAACTTATACAAGGTGCGGTCGTGTTCAAATTTGGATTTTGGATTCAGAGTTCTCTACACACCATCCACTAACATTCATGGACTTGGGAATTTGATATCGCCTACTTCATTATTTAGAAGATAAGTTTCACATTCCGAATTTTCTCTCCTTGTGTAAGAAAATAACATGCGTCGCATTCCTATTAAGACGTTCGCGCGGGCTATTTGCTTTTTTAATTAGTTGCCTATTTGTAAGAATTTCATCAGCTGATTGATGATAAACTATGGGAAAGGCGCAAGGAAAATTGTTACAAAATATTGTTGCATGTAATTATTTTTTATTAAGGCTATATACAATCATATTTACAGATTCCCTGCATTTTCACATATTTACAAATATTCTCTCGATCAGTGAAATATGCTCATAAATATTCTGTATTATGTAATTGTTGTATTTTTTATTGGCTGATACTTGTGTTAGAGTGTTGATCGTTATTGTTACTATTTATTAGAGTAACTATTGGTTTGTGGTAGCTGAAATATGATATGTAAATGTGGGAATGAATATTTCCTAAGAATCGAGAGAATGTTGCATCAATGGTAGTATTTCTAATGGTTGTTGAAACGTGAGAGTCGTTCGTCATGCGTAGATGTAGTTTGTCGTGTAAAAATTGTAGCAATGGTGCTGATGTGTCATTGTTGAAATTTACATTGAAATCACCACTTAATATAATTGGTGCTTTATGGTAATTTTCGATCTTTTTGTTATAAACTGAAAGAAGTGCTGCTCCCTCGTCAGTATATGCCATTAAGTACTGGTATAGAAACGAAATAATAGCTGTTATAGATGTGTTTGGTGTTATGTACACTGCTATGACAAATACAAAATTATCTTCATCAAAGTGACACTTTGTTGCACAAATATCTCCGCAATCATTGGATATAACTGTTGGTTATGTCCCATTGTTGCAGGCAGTAATTGTGTGTGAAGTAAATGAATATTGTATAGACTTATTTTTGTATATAGCAACACCTGCATTCCTTCTATTGACACGTTTGTGTTGTGAAATAATCTGGAAGTTATTCACTTCGATAGTTGAACTATCATTCATTAAAGTTTCGGATAGTAGCAGAAGAGAAGATTTTTGAGCCACAATGTCTTTTTCAATGTCTTCTTTGTGTGCATGTAGGCTTTGGCAGTTGTGCGAAAAAATGATAAAAGAAGATCCATTGATATAATCAATTATTTCATCTGTTATCGTAGAAATTTTATTGAGTGATAATCTTTGAAGTTCCTGTCGCAATGATTTGGATTGAAGAGTTTCTGCAGCCCGTCGACCGTGGTGAAATGTTGTTTCATTATCATTAGAAACGATAAACAGCCCTTCTATAGAAGTTACTCGCGATAGTGCGACGTAAAGTAATTCTTGCATGTGTTTTTTCTATAGTTATATACGATTTCATCGAAAGTACCGCCTTGAGATTTGTGGATGGTCATTGCACAAGCTGGTATCAAAGGAAATTGTTGTCGTTTAGCATTAATAGTTTTATTTCTGTTTAGTGGAATACTGCAAGTTCTTTTGTCAAATGGTACTGCTAGACGATGGGTGTTGTTTTGAGCCATGTATTATTGTTTTTTCAATCTTGTTTTACGGCCTATTTTTTCTTTGTCAGGAAAAGTCAACCATACTCTTTTTATTTTTGATTCTGCGTCAAATTCGATACGATGTAAATTCCCTACTGCTCTGTTCGCTAATCCGTCTGTGACGTCAATGTTAGTAGTAAAGTTATGTTAATATTTTATATTTTAAAGTAAGAATAATACATTGAATATTATTATGAAATCCTCACCTGTTGGTGTGCGTGCACGCGTTGAAGTATTATCTAATATTTGCGAGGATGCGGCAGTTCCTATGACGTTATCGTAATTACTATGAATACATTTTTCCTGTAGGGCTATTCTTTGTTGTTCAGCATCATGTAAAACAGTAATTGGCGAAGTACGAGGGTAGTCCAATAAGTCTTTAGAATAAAGTATAAAAACAATTTTTTTTGGGTAAATTTTTTTTTATTTTTCAACATAATCTCCTTGGAGCTCTATACACTTGGTCAATCGCTATTTAAGTTTTTTTAATCCTTCAGAAAAGTGCGTTTTCGGAAGTTCCTCAAAATAAGCACTTACAGAGGCAATGACGTCTTCGTTGTCCGCAAATCTCTGTCCACCGAGCCATTTTTTCAAGTTTGGAAATAAGAAAAAGTCACTGGGGGCTAAATCTGGTGAATACGGTGGGTGTTCGACCAATTCGAATTTTAGTTCTTCAATTTTAGCCATTGAAACGAAGCATGTGTGAACTCGGGCGTTGTCGTGATGAAAGAGAATTTTTTTCTCGCCAAATGTGGTCGTTTTTTTTTAATTTCTTCTCTCAGCTGCTCTAATAATGATGCATACTACTCACCAGTAATTGTTTTACCCTTTTCCAAGTAGTCAATAAGTATAATTCCACGTGCATCCCAAAAAACTGTAGCCATAACCTTACCAGCTGACTTTACGGTCTTTGCCTTCTTTGGAGCTGGTTCGCCTGTGGAAATCCACTGTTTGGATTGTTCCTTTGTCTCAGGAGTGTAGTGGTGTATCCATGTTTCATCCACAGTCACAAATCGACGAAAAAATTCCTCAGGATTCCGACTTATGCGCGCCAAAAGAGCCTCAGAGGCGACCACTCTATTGCGTTTATTCTCAGCTGAGAGCAAACGCGGCACCCATCTTGCCGATAGCTTTTTCATGCCTAATTTTTCATGTAGAATTGAAACAACTGCACCTATAGATATCCTTGTGGCCTCAGCTAACTCACGCACTTTTAATATTCTATCCTTCAACACCATATCGTGGATTTTATTGATGATTTCGGGAGTAGTTGCTTCTACGGGCCTTCCTGAACGTGGTTCGTCACTTATTGATGTACGACCACGCTTAAATTCATTTACCCAGTTATAAACCATTGCTAAGGCAGGGGCAGATGTGCCATGAACTGAGTCCAATTCATTTTTTATCTCATATGGAGTTAAACCCTTTAAATGAAAATGTTTAATTACCGCTCTGAACTCGTTTTTTTCCATTTTTCTTAACAAGCAATTTTTTTTTTCAATTGGTTATAAAAACACGTAAACTCAGAAGATGTGGACTGTGACTGCACCATATATCTAGTCGGGAGTGGTGCTGACTGAAAACAGATGATTTGGAGCGATTCGCGCGCCATCTGTTGGTCATTCTAAAGACTTATTGAACTACCCTCGTATGAATGTCAATCTTATTTGCCTCTTTTTTTTTTGCTCTGTATTCTTGTTGGTAAACTTGTTTGCGCTCTTTTCGTATCATTTCAAATGGCGATGTATTAATATAATTTTGCTGTGTTTTTTGTCTTTTCCTGTATTGTTGTTTTTGGTGTAGTCTCTTTTCTAGAAGTTATAATTATGCTGTGAATGTTACTAGCAATACAGGTTTAGGAAGAGATAGGGATACAGAAAAGAAAGGAGAGCGAGCAAGAGAGCGAGAAAGAGCGAGAGAGACAGAGAGAGAGAAAGAACGAGAGGAAGACGGAGAGCGAACGAGAGAAAGGAGAGAGAGAGAGAGAGAGAGAGAGGGAGAGAGAGAGAGATCGAGAACCATGATCATCTCACCTTCATTGGATGTTCCAGTGATTGGAGAATTATTTGGGGAGTTCTCATCTTGTAATACTTCTGGACGAATTGGCGATTTGTCACGTGGTGGTGGTACCTCTATTTTTCGAATTTTTTGTCTCTCCCGATACGCTGTATGCTGTCTTCTACCTTTTTCTTGTTTTAGCCGATTTTCTATAAATCATCAAAATATGAGAAAGAGAAAGTAGGAAAGAGAGGAACAGAGCGGATAAAGATATACATCATAAAGAAACAGAATGAATTTTATGCGATTACTTAGATAGAATAAAATGAAGAAATTCGGCAACGTTTCATTGTATATATTACGTGAGTGTATATGTATATTAATCTTACCTTCGTCTAATTGTAATAAGTTTTGAGTAGAATCTTGTGATCCTTCACTTTGTTCTTCCATTGTTAGTACTGCATTTAACTATAACACGGTATAATCCAATTCTTTTTTAAAACACCAAAACACACAGTTAAAATTGTTTTCAAACGCACGCTGTAAGAAAATGCTATAGAAATATGGAGGTCTCAAAAAGAAGCACAAAGTCTTCTGTCTCCACGTTTCGTCCCGGGTTCGTCTACTGGACTCATCAGTAAGGCGATATAGACGAACCCTGCCTTAGACGCTCTGGAAGGGGTTTGCATTCGGGCTTATATACCCCTGATAGAGATTTCCGTGCGCTTGCGGGAAAGCGGGAGTAATAGCTATGATAAGTGTGTAGGGACTGGCAGCCGCCTAGCGGTTGAGCGGGGCGCGAGGGCGCGAATAAGCGAGTCCCCACAGAAATGCCGGCAACTGTTCGACCGTTATATTTCTGCTACGACTGCGCGCGCCGTTAGCGGCTTCGAAAGTCACAGTGTATAGACTGTATAGTATACGTATATACGTGTATGTGTATGTGTGTGTCGCACTGACTATTTTCGAACAAGGGAAGCGGGAGAGAGCATCGTTGCTGCTGCGACTCTGTGTGCGCGCGCACATGAGTATGTATATACATGTATGTGTATGTGTGTGTCGCACTGACTATTTTCGAACAAGAGAAGCGGGAGAGGGCATCGTTGCAGCTGCGACTCTGTGTGCGCGCGTACATGAGTAGCAGAGCAGGCAAACTGTCGGTTGGTGTCGATGGTGGGGGCGGCCGCCCTCCGCTGATCTTTTTTTTCCACCCCTCTTCTAGTCCCGGTTACAACAGCTGATGAATCCTGTACAAAGACCCCATACTGCGCGCGCTCTCGAAAGACCCAAGAGATGTTATTCACATCAAAAAGTAAAAAAGTATTGTAATAATTTGTGCGTGATAAAGGGAATAATTTGAGTTATTTTCGGTGAAATATTGTTTTGAATTTAAGTACTGTTTTTTTCATTGATTCTAATATTAGTTTTTATTTTTTTTGTACAAACTTTATTTGACTGTTAAATAACCATTTTCTTAAGGGGTATTTCGAACCCTTACATAGCAAATTGTACTAACTTTCTTAATTGAGGAAGTCGTTGTAAGAGATGTTGTGTTTTTTTATGACAGACTTTGAAATTAAGTCACTGTGATTTACGCAGTTGCGTTTTGACTAAATCAATCAATTGATTTTACTTTTAGCTAGCAATATTGTCAATTTAGACATCGAGTCATAGCTTATTATAGTTTATAATTTTCCATAGGTTTGAAATTCACGATAATCAATTTTTTAAATAAAACAAAATGCAATAAAATTATATCCATTAATAAGGTATCTAATCTATCATTTATTCCTTTCATTTTAATTTTCAATTCATCAAGTTTTTAATCGGGTATTTCATCTCGAATTATATAATTTAATATATTGATTGTGATACCCAAGTCAACGTATTGAATTCCACAAATTTGAAGCTATGACTTTTCTTTGTATATTACTTTATAAACCCAGCGAGTGTTGACATATCCAAGTTCGTTCGGGTTGTATTTGTATTGCGTTCTTGTCCTGTGCTATGTACGTATTTATTAGACTTTCAATTTAACGTAGCCTTGTTGGCTGATATTATTATTACTTTGTAATTTTAAAATCTTATATACTGAGCCTTTACAGAATATTTTTATTTTTATAAACTTTTTGCGTTGGATATTACAGTAATATATTCTTTTATTTCTTTTAGCTATTTATAAATTCATTAAAAATAAAATTTTTGGTATTACAACTTAATATTCTTTTCATTTATATTAGTTAGGCCATCTACGGATTTTACTTTATTTTGCTTGTAATTAATTATTACTCCATACTCTATTTAATCAATAATAGTATAATTTGATAACTTTAAGAAACTACTGCTCTTTGTAATAAAACTTTTAACATTTGCGATTAATTCCATGATTTAAGACCGTTTGTCTTGTGGTTTATTTTATTTCATCTTATCTTATAGGTATATTGATATTTAACATTAGCTGTACTTTTGCGTGATACTTGACTACAGCAATTTTATATTCTGAATCGTTAATTTATAAGTATTTATTAATCTAGTTATTAGTAGTTGTGGCTCAAACTGAAAGTATCTTTAAGAATAGCAATTTATTAGTTTACTTTCAATTGTATTTTATATTCTCTTTACTTATCATTGTTGTATGCAGTATACTTTCATTGTTGTCACATCGGTATTTACTTTTTAAGGTTTACACTCAACAACGTAGTTAGACGACATTGTTTTCGACTGTTTTTGACGCAATAATTAATAAGACTATTATTTCTACTTATTTTTAAAGTTTATTCAATCAATTATTGACGATAACACATTAATAATTTTTCAAATAATTTAATCGAATATATTATTATTTAGTTCTTTGTCTGCCACATTTTTCCATTTCAACTACATTATTATTGCAGCATTTTAGTGTTTTTTCAGGGAAGGGTATTTAGATATGCTGATATTTTCTTTTATTTATTACTTTTCGCCTTACCAATTTAGCTCATGTAACGTCTGGGATATTTTTATTGTAGTGATATTCCCTCTGTATAGCCGCGGGGCATGGGCTTTCGATATTGTTTACTTATTTTAGCCAAGGTTATAGTAATCATTAATAATTCAATATTAAAGTTATTTTTATTTTATCCTTACAGTTCATTTTGTGTGGATATTATATTTAGAAAGCTCATTTTTTTTTGATCCTCGCTTGATAAGGTGAATTCTGTTTTTTCATGTCTTTCTGAGGTTTAATTTCAATTCGCCATAAGATTTAAGATAGTTCAACCGCATACCTACTAATATGGCCTCTAAAAGGAAAATATCCGAAATTGGTAAAGATTTAGATGATATTCATGAAAATAAAGAGTCATCTCCTGATCATAACAAACGTAATAAAATTAGTGATGCAAATGCTAAAACTGTTTCTGGGTCTCCTCCAGTCTCCCAAAATCAGACTGATACTTTCAGCCTTGAAAACTTCGAGAGACAATCAAAAAATCGATATATGGAGGACTCCTTGGCTTCGTTCGTGGTCTATGTGTATAATAATCGCAAAGACTATAACTTAGGTCATTCTCACATTTTGTTTACTGGTATAAAAATTGCAAACGCTGGCATTAAAGTCGCAGGTTTATGTAAAGCTGGTATACAAAAATTCTCAATCACTTTTAACTCTTTCTTTGAAGCAAATTGGTTTAAAGAAGTAGGTGTGCATAAAATTGATCAAAATTGGAGGGCTTTTATACCAGATGTAGGTATATTTAACATTTCGTTAATTCATAATTGAAAAAGGTTTATCTTTTCCTGACAATTTTGCAACAGAAAGAATTGAATGTATTCATAAAAAATCCCTAGATGAGGAAGAAGTAAGACTTTTAGCTACTGATTGTATCAAAATTTTGAGTAAAAATAAAATCCCTAACGAGGTTAGTATTCATAGAGTTTACTATAATGTGTACAATTTTAATCCTGTCGCTTTACATTGTTATTATTTGCAAAGGTTCGGTCATGGTTCTAATTCATGTAAAAATCCTATTAGATGCGTTAACTGTATCGGTAGTCATGAAGATGCTTGTCAATCTTCTCCGCATTGTGCAAATTGTAAAGGAAACCATGCAGCAAATGACAAAATTTGTATTTTCTTCGAATTCAATCGAGAAGTTAACGCTTTAAAATCTTTAAAAAATATTAGTAGATCACATGCTATTAGTATAGTCAGACAAAGTTATAAAATGGGATGGGAAACGATACTTGGGGGCCTCATTAGTCGTATTGCCAGTTCAGATTCTAATCCTTATTTAGACAAAAGATTTGAAAACAATGAAGAAGAACTCGACCCAAACGTTGAAAATCATATTGATATTAAAATTTCTCTAACAGGTACGCTCGACAAAGCATTAGAAATTAATCAGAACAGTCCAGACCCCGAGGTTGGGGAGGGGAGGGGACGATCCCTCATTCGCCTTCTCCCTCGCGGATTTCCCCAGTCTTCTCACAACTAAATACTATTCCTAGTTTTGCTAATAGCTCTGTTATAGTTTCTGGAAATTCAGTTGACAGTACTGTCAATTTACTTTCTTGTCAATTAGGCGAGAATTATCCCTGTCAGTTTGTTAGTCATGAAGTTATTATAGAACATAGTTCCAAGTTAAATAGCTCTGATCATGAATTAAAGTGCAGTAAGGAGAGTGACTTAAATGGCTCTAAATCTCTTGACTCTTCTTGTCCAATTGCCCATTTACCCCATATTATAGGTAAAACAACTTTAAATAACTTTTTCCCTGATTTCAATAAAGTCAATAAACATTATAGTCCAAAAAATAACTCTGCTCCCAATCAAAACCCATCCAAAACACTACTATAAATATATCTAAAATAAATCAAAATTCAACCTCAAAAAATTTTAATGAGGATTCTGAAATAAACACTTCAAATTTAAATTCCGAAAACGATTTAAATTTTGGCAATAGTAACAAAAGTCCACTTTCAAAAAACAATTCCCCACAAAAAGTTTATGAAAATTCAATCGATTCTCCTAGCAACTTCCTTTTAAATTCTACTCCCTCCCCAAACTCAAAAAGAAAAAAGAAAAGGAGTATAAAACTCAAAACTTTTAATTTTGAAGGTAAAGAAAAATTATTTGATACATTAAGGGGTCTTAATTCGGATGTATCTTCTGTTGAAGATAGCTTTGTTATCTCTACAGGTGGTGATGAAAAAATTTAAAAACTTGGTTTTTTGGAATATCAATGGTATAAAAAATAAATTTGCAGGTTTAATTAATTTCTCTCAATCTCGTAATATTTTAGGTTTAGCTGAAACAAAACTAGAAGATAACCGGTTTAATATTTAAATTCCGGGATTTGACTTTATCAAACAAAACAGAAACAATTGTTTAAAAGATCATGGTGGTGGTATGGTTATTTATATATTCGAAATCATATTAGGTTTACTACGTTTTCTCCTAATTTTATTCCTCATGGTATGGAGTTTATTCGTATCAAAATTATTAGCAAGGATTTTTCTTTACATATTGTATTTGTCTATAATCCTCCTAACAACATTATTAATAAGGGTAACTTTGAAAATTTTTTCGAAAATTTTACTTCACTCCCCAATTTTATATGCATGGGGGATTTTAACGCCCAGCATGATTATTGGGACAGTGAAATCCCTAATCAGTTAGGTATAAATCTCGCCAGTTCTTTGGAAGAATTTTCTGAGTTTACTGTTCTCAATGATGGTTCTGCTACAAGGGTGTGGCATAAGATTAGTTGTCCTGATTTATCTTACTGTGACTGTGGAGAGGATGTTCACTCTATTGAACATATTGTTTAGGATTGTTTTTTAATCTCTAAGCACAGAGCAGAATTTCAAAGAGAAATTTTAAATAAAGGTATTGATAGAGGTACTAATATATGTAATATTGTTAACACTCGTAATATTCAAATTAGTCTCTTAATTGCTAATTTTCTTATAAATAATGACGTTGTTATGTAGTAGTCTGGCTTTCAATCTTTATTCTAGTATAACGTTCGTATATAGTTGTTAAGAAAACATAATCTGTGATCCCATATGTAAATCCGCACAAATTAATGTACCCATCTCTGTTAACCTGTGATTACTTATGCTTTAATACTCTATGACATCATCGGATAAATTTAAAAGTGATTTTAAATTCAGGCGCCATCTTCAGATAATGGAGCGATATTATAAAAACCGCACCTTGCTTTTTATATCTTCAAGTTGTCGCTCTAGTTTACACAACTTCAAGCTACAATGGATTAAAACCTCACTTAAATTCATCACCGAGGCAATGCGAATGGATACATGCCAAGGGCCATATAGCCAGGCGTAACCCATAAAAGGAAAAAAAAACAGTGAGCCCGCCAGATTCAGGAAACATAACGTAAATTTGTGCCCGTGAACGTGAATATTGAACGTGAAATTGAGGGTGATCTCAAAGCAGACTTCTACGAAGCGAATTCTCTTGGACTCAAAAGATGATGTAAGTATATATAAAATGTAAAATTTTCCTTCGTATGTTTGTATATGATGTTTGTTGAGTCTAAAAATGCGTAGAGTTCTAACTACTCCTTCGAAATTGTACTCCTAATAAACTAAATATTAGTCGAACTGTAGCTGTTAGGCATCAAATGATACAAAATTATAGGTTTAATAATAAAATATGTTATCCATCATATTTATTCGGTAAACAGAAAGAGATTTTGATTAGATCTATAGAAAATTTTAATAAATTTACTACGATGTTACCTAACCCTATGAAAAATACAGTAACGACTACTAAGTGGATTGATGTTAATGAAAATAGAATACAATAATACAATTAATAAGGCGAAATACAATTTTAGTTATGTTTTCAGAAGATGCTCCTCAGTTCTATTTTGTTACTGAAATCCTCATTCACAAACGAGAATTTTTCGTATTGTGTGAACAATTTCAAGATTGCTTCTATGATACACATTACTCAGCATATAAGATACTCGTATATGATAATAGTATAGTATACTATCATGTATTGCGTAGAATAGATGTTGAAAATTGTATTGTTACTTACGTAACGCTACTTTCAAATGGATATTATTTTATACCTAAATGTTGGATGTAAAAATTTTAATTTATGAAATAAAATAATACAATAATAAAATAATGCATATTTTAGTATTATTATGTACTTCAACCTAATAATTGAATATTTAATTGAATATTCAAATCGCGCTTTTCACGTTATAATTTTAATTACTCGCTTTTTATACACGAAATTCGAATTTCGCGCATAACTTCCCAACCAATCAAATATTTAAGTCAAACGAATATCGCAGTGCGATACGCGCATCTACCGCTAGAGGCTGGACGATTAATCCAAATATGCAAGCGCCCGAATTTCACCTTGGTTAATATATAAGTCCATTTGGTTCGGTATAAAATCATATGTGAGCGTGTACGTACTGCGTAATCTATAACGTATTGTTAGGTTAGTAATTAGTAATTAGTTTAGGTTTTAAATATGGTCATTAAATGTTTTTTGCGGCGAGCGAAATGTTATTCTCGTACCCACCGACCATCACCATTACCATCATTATCATCATCATCTCTTATCACTCATAATCATTTGCATTAAACATTAAAATATACTATACAAATCTAACTATACTATAATATCACTACACAACTCAAGAATAAAAAATTCTAAAATAATTTTTTCTATAAATTGTCATTTTAGAAAACAATAAAAAATACAAAATTTATTAATTTCAATTTGGAAATTTTACAATACAGTATAGTAAAATTTACGAAACTATAAATTTTACAATACTGCATGATAAAATCCTGAAAACTTACAGTCTGTGGCTAAATTACTATACTTTTAAGTAAAATTTCCTATACTATTTAGTAAAATTTACTGGACGATTTCTATCCGTGTACAGTTTAAAAAACAATTAAATGAATGAATTTTAATTTCTCTTTTCTGAATAACGTCCAATGAATTCCTATGTCTTTAAATTGAATTTAATTATTAAAAACCAACTAAAGTTTATTGAAAATTTTTAACTATATCTTATGACGTTTAATTGTTTTAAATGGTTTCTAATAACCTCTATGTTTTTTAATTATCTTTCATAGGTAGAAGTATGATCAGGAACGGTCTTTCAAATTTATTGAATATCAGCTCTATGTATTTTAATGAATTTTAAAAACCTATTTTCAGCAGGGTTGGTGGTCGAGTGGGCTAAAGCGTTGATCAACTTACTCATATTTTTGCTTTCATACAGTTCTTGGGATCGTGGGTTAAAATCCCAGCTGATATGTAGATTTTTTTTCATCTTTTTTTCGATTTATTTATGAAGAAATTTGTATTTAATAACTTACTAGACATTTCTTTTTTATTAAACTACATAAAAAAACACGTAAAATATTTATTTTCACCGAGCCTCATTAATTTGAGCAAAATTTGCATCAAATTTGAGCCTCCCATGATTGAAGGCAAAGTGATGGCAAAATGACAGCAACTTTTGTTATGCTCTTCTCAGCAAAAATTGTCGTCATTTTGCTTTCAGTTTGCTGTCATAAATTGAGTTCAATTCTTGATGCAAAATTTGAAGCAAATGAGGACTTAGATTGCCGTCAAATTTGCGTAAATCCGTAACAAATCATATGCAGCAAGTTGCTGGCAAATTGTTTGTAACGTCGGCGGTTACTATGGCTTATTCTTATCTCGACACTTTACCAAATTTTCTAAATTAATGGGCGCCAGGTAAAGCGCGGCTAACTCGGCACGAGCCCTTTCCCAGAGGAAGTTCCGTGAAGAGGAAAAATCAGGAATTCATAGATTTATAATAAGCATTCACAATTTTTACTTTAAATATACTCAAGCTTTATTTCTTATCGTCGGGTAATACTATCGGTCGCAAATTTACAATTACTCTTATAACTAATTTATCTATATAACTAACATGGCTACGCTAGCCTTATCACGCGTCCCTCGCGACGACCAAACTCACCACGTCTCCCCAGTTTCCGAGTCGCGTGAATTTCCCCACACTAATACTTGAATTAAATACCGGTCCGACCCGCACTGATCTTACATACCGGTGTCACACCACCACGGATTTATTCTCCTAAGAACCCCGAGCACATGGCGGCGATGTACGACAATTGTTAATATAATTCACTTGCAAGTGCCGAGGGAAGCTCGGCAATTACAGTCCACTCACCGTCGCTAGTCGGGCGCGTCTCGCGATGTCCTTCCTCGCAGGTCACAAGGTCGCCGGTTAATGTTAGCCCAATCGCTAGCTCTCCGTATTCTAAAATTTAGCGATTGACTGCCCGTATTTAATATTATTGGGACGTGAAATACACGTCACAAACTCTCCCCCCTAAACGGGACACACCGCCAGGAGTGGACTGGTTATTCCAATAATCAACGAGACTCTAATTGGGCCATTGTATCCCATCAACGCGATTCCCGAACAACCCTCGGCACCAGAGCTTTTGCAAAAACAATATATATACATATCTACACTTAAAACTAATCAAGCTGAAAACAACAAAAAAATGTATTAATACCTCCACCTTACTACTCCCAATCCGAGCACAGAGCAACAGCGCTCATAGATCGCGCGACCATAGGGGAAATTATAATAGCCTAAATAAAAAAACTTCCAATAAATAAATAAATAACAAGACTTTTAACAACTTACTGGGCAAGGGTATGCCTCCGTCACTCCAGGTTTCGGTCGCTAGTAGTTCTCAGGTTATGCCCCTTTGGTCGCCGATGCTTAGGGTCTCGGATGGGTCGCTATTAGCATTGTGGTCGCTAGAGTGATCAGTTTCTTCTCCTTCTACTGGTCGCTTCGATAAATAACCACATCAAGGTCGCTTGTAAAGAGGATGTCGCTACTACGGGGCTCTCCCCCTTAGGGGAATATATCTTTTCAATTCGCTCACGTGCACCTCGGGTATTCTTTTATCCTCACCCATATTTAGCACGTATACCAGCGGAGACTTAACTTCTTTGATGGCAAACGGGACGTCAAACCGGTCAGCTAACTTAGCCGAAAAACGCTTGTCTTTGTATGACAAGTGGTGGTTTGCCCTCATTACTAAGTCTCCTACCTGGAATGTCGCCTCCTTCCTGCCACGATTGTAGTATTTGGCTTGTCGCTCCTTTGCAGAATCGATATGCCTGATTACTAGGTCGCGTAGGGCATCCAGTCTTCTTACTCTCTCTAACCAATCTTCAGGGTCGCTACTAATAATTGGTCGCTTTGGCTCTACTTCTCTTCGTAAACTCTTCACCGGCCTTGGGTGTCGTCCATAATTCAAGAAGGCTGGTGATACCTTGGTGGTCGCTTGCATGGCAGTGTTGACTGCATGCCTAAACTCATGAAGATGGGCATCCCAATTCCGATGGTCTTGTTTTACGAAGGTCGCTATCATGGTCTTTAGGGTTCGATTGCTTCTCTCCACTGGATTGGCTTGCGGATGGTACGGTGGCGTGGTCACATGGGTCACTCCATACTCCTTTAGCGTGGCGGTCAGGTGCTTATTGATGAACTCTTTCCCGTTATCTGTGAGTACGTCGTTCGGTGTCTCCCACCGAAACAAGATGAGCTCCTCTAGGGCGCGAGCCACCGACTTGCCATCCGCCTTCCTCAGCGGCTTCAGCTCGATCGACCGCGTGAAAAGATCTTGGAATACCACCAAGTATTTGAATTGGCTCTTACTTGGTGGAAATTCCATAAGATCTGCTGCCACTACGGCCCATGGTCGTTCTACAATTCTTTTGCCTAGTAGCCCTAGGGGTCCCGTCTGAGAGGACTTGTGCTTCTGGCATTCGAGACAAGCCTGGACGAAGTGGCGCACGTCGTAGTACATGCCTTGCCAGTAGTACTCGCGGGCCACTCGGTCATAGGTCTTCTCAAGTCCCAGGTGTCCCGCGGAGGTGATGGAGTGGCTCTCCGTCATCACTCTCTCCCGGTACTCTGCTGGGACGACCAGTCTCCATCCTTCTTCTCGAGATGTCACTGGGTCTAATAGGGGGTCGCTACGAAATTTGTACAACATGCCATCTTCAATTCGCCAGTCTGGGAATCGGTGTGGGTGTCTTTGTACTTCTTCCATCCTAGTTACGTATCGCTCGTCCTGTATCTCTTCAAATCCAGCTATTTCCCCTCCATCTTCATACATCCTGGACAACGCATCAGGCACTTTCAGCAGAGTGCCCTTCCGCTGGATTACTACGAAGTCCCACTGCTGCATTTCAAGTGCCCAACGGGCTAGTCGTCCAGTAGGGTCCTTCAGATTACGAAGCCATTGGAGGGCGCTATGGTCGGTGATGGCCTTGAATTCGTACCCTTCAAGGTATGGTCGCAGCTTCTTAATGGCCCATAATAACGCCAAGCATTCTCTTTCGGACGTGGTATAATTTCGTTCAGCCGCCGTGAGTACTCTACTCACATATACGATGGGGTGCTCTCTATCATCCCCTTCCTGTGTCAAAACCGCACCAATCGCCACTCCGCTTGCATCACTCTGGACCGTGAAGGTTTTGCCAAAATCTGGTCTTGCCAGGACCGGAGCTACCGTTAGCGCCTTCTTTAGACCTTCAAAGGCCTCTTGTTGGTCGCTATCCCATTTCCATTCTTGCCCCTTTCTTAGTAACTTCACTAACGGAATTTTCATCTTGAGTCATTCTCAATGAATCGCGAGTACCATCCAACCATACCCAGAAATCGTCTCAGCTGCTTAACGGTCTTCGGCGCTGGATATTCTGTCACTGGCGATACCTTTTCTGGGTCTGGTCGCAATCCATCTTTATCAAGCAAGAAGCCTAAGTACGTCACTCTCGAGCAGCAGAATTCGCACTTTTTCCGATTTACTACCAATCCTGCTTCGACCAGCTTCTTGAGAACCAGCTCCAACCATTGGAGATGTTCCTCGAAGGTCTCGGTCGCTATAATGATGTCGTCCAAGTATCCAAACACATATGGTTCATACTGGACGCCAAACAAAGCATCGATCAGGCGTTGGAAGGTCATGGGCGCATTCGTTAGTCCGAAGGGCATTTTTACAAATTGCCAAAGCCCTGACCCCGGCACTGCAAATGCTGTAAATTTCTTGCTGCTTTGTTCCATCGGTACTTGAAAATAGGCTTGCTTGAGGTCAATTTTGGTCAAATATTTGGCTTTACGCAATTTGTCCAATATGGAATCCATGCTCCTGATAGGATATGCATCCTTCCGGGTCAATTTGTTGAGGTCGCGATAATCTATACAAAATCTATAGCTCCCGTCTGGCTTCTTGATGATTACCGGGGCGCTACTCCATTCACTTCTCTTGAATTCACTCACAAGACTGCCATGCCGTTCATTTGGTCTCTAGTTCCTCTCATATTATAGGCGCCTTGGCCGGTGAATCCTTGGGCTTGACCACCTCTACCCTGAAACGAGTTAACATTCTGGGGAGAAGACCATTGCCAAACGGGCACAAAACTCGGTCGCAGTGGATTCAGCGGTGTGCTGTGCGTCATCGTTGCGGTCGCGTTGTGTGAGGCTGGCTGTACTGGGGTCGCTTGTACGTTGGCCTCAGGCCTTTGATTCTCCTTGGCAGCGGCTACCGCATTTATTTGTTTTTGTTTTTTCTTCGCTTTTCTATTCCAATTTCTCTTTCTCGCCGGTTTGGTTGTCGCTGATGTGCTGTCCCTAGTGTCGCTTTCTGGGTTCAATTTCTCGTAGGCTGCCGCTACCTTACGGACTGAGGGTGTCCCAGAGTATGCTGCACCTGGTATGCTCATCTTCTCCTTTGGTGGACGCTCTTCAAACCGGTCATCTAGTTCTTTCTCCTTTTCCCAAATTCTTCCTAATTTCTCTATATCCTTGAGCGTCTTGATTTCTTTCCCCGCCATGAAGTGTCGATAGTCTTTCCTCAAGCCCTTGTAGGCCTGTTTTACTATTGTTTTCCTGGATGGGGGTCGCTTAAAGTGGTCGACAATGTATTCTACGCAGGATATATAATTGGCAATCTTTTCTCCTTTTGCCATCGATCGGTTCCGTAAGTCCGTCATCGTGTCTTCTTCATATCTGTGACCCAAATACTGCCTTCTGAATGGTTTTTTAAAGTCTTTCCATGATTTTAAATATGGTCGCTTCGATCGATACCATCTGCTAGCATTTTTCGAAAAGATCGATGGTAAAGCATTTAACAGCTCCCTGTCGCTCATGGCTAGGCTTGTTTTGCAATCCTGCAGCCGGTCCAAAATTTCCTCTGGCTCCTTATCTTCCCCATTGAACTTTAGGTTCCAGCTCTGCAATATTTTAACATTCTTCCCCGCTATATCTGCATTCGAATGACTTTTCCTATTTTTTTGTTTCATTTTCTTATCTTCATATTCCGAATCGCTAGTCGATATCGACTTGTTCCGTTTGTGGCCTCTCCTGTGTTTTGTACTTCTTTTATTGTGGTCGCTATCTGAGTCTGATGACGTTGTATTACCGTCGCTACTTGTGGTACTATTACTCGAACTCCTACGTCTACGGTTTTTCAATTTACGGCTATCTCTCTTCTTTACTAATCTTCGGTCTAGTACGCTACTTTCCGAGCTACTCGATGACAGTCGCTTTCGTTCTCTTCTTCTCTGTTTTGATGCTTCGGTTTGCTGGTCTGTTGGCCTACGAACGGTGTTCACCTTAGGACTCCGAATCTCTGCCACTTCGTGATTTCTGGGTCGCTCTCTTCTCTCTTGAGATCCCCTCGGTGGTCTCGGAGTGTCTACGTAATCCTGTGGGTTTGCTACCGGAGGTGGGACTACTGGAGGTTGTGTCGCGTATACCGGTTCTCGGAGGAGAATTGGCCTATGTTGTGCCATTTTCAGAGGTTCAAACTCCTGCAGTAGCCGTTCGTATGGTCCTGCCCCTCGTGGAATGGCATCTTCTTCTCGATTCTCATCTTCTTCTTTGTTGCTTACGTCGCTACTGTCGGTTGAGTTTCCATTTCTTGGGTTACTGGCTATGGGGTCTCTATATTTTACTTGTCCAATATATTGAATACTGTCGTTCGGGTTTATACCCTGCAGTGGCGTTTGGCTTTGTGATGTTCCTGTCGGATTGTCACTTCTTGCTAGGGGTTGTCCCCTCTGACTAGTCCCCGGACCGGCCCCGGCGTTCGTTGCTTGTGCCATTGCAGACGGTCGTGTGACCGACAGCGCTGCGGTGGTTGGCATCGAAGGTAACGTTTGTTCCGAAGCCGTTGACGCTGGTGTAATCAATTGTATTGGTCTCTGGATCATTGGTACCGCGGGAGTTCCCGTACTGGAATCCGGTGACGATTTCCTGTATAATGGAAAAGTGGCTCTGGCAGCCTCCATTGGTAGCGGGTTGGTATCATCTTCATTAGTCCCTGAGTATATGCCAACTGTGTATGACTGCTCATCGCTAAGAGTTGCGGTGCAAACCCTGTTTGCACTCCTGGTCGTGTGTTTGCAGACACCATTTGCATCGCGAAGCTATCCGTTGGTCCCCGTGTACGAACTGGTGTCGTCGTAGTGATAGTGGTGGTCGCTTTGCTTATCGTTTCTAGCGTAACTACTGGTACATCGGTCGTTTGTTGTTGTGTTGTGACTTCTTGAATCTGCTCCGTGATTGCCTGTCCCTCTTTTTGGCTATACTCCGTTTCCGTGCTTTGCAGCTCTACTTCTTTGGTCCTTCTCTTAGGCTTCCTACCTCTTTTCTTCTTCTGAGGTATTTGTTCAAAAGGTTCTTCTCGCATTATGGCCGCCGATGTTGCTGGTGCTTGATCCCATGGTCTTTCGTCCCATACTGTATCCCAATTTACTGCTGCACCTGGTTCCACTGTCCTAATACTTGCCCGCAAGAATCTGTCTCTAAGTTGGGCTGTTGTCCCAGATATGCTAAGTCCCATCTGATCTAGAATTATTATAAGTTCGCTCGGGTCCATCCCATTTATTCTACTTGATACTGCCATTCGCTGGCATATGCGCGGATCCTTCTTTGCTGCTTGTCTTGTGTTCATTTTGTACTCTACTCGTACACTAAGGGAAGAAAACAAAAACAGCGGTTTGGTCGCTAGTTACACTCTACAGTTACTGCAGTATTTGCTATGTTGGGCGGGCCCGTCCAAGTCTTTGGAATCTTTTCAAAGACGGGTATTTAACTTGCAATACCTGGTGCACGTGAATGGAGAGGTCGCTAATAAAGGGATCAGTCTTAACTCTTTTACGGGATAATTTTCCTGCCTAACTACTGTGTCACTAATTTTCAATTTTTATAATGATTTATAATAATAATATGTATATTTATATATGTATGTTACTCTGGAGATTACCGTATGTACTTTTGCTAAAGGGACAAAAGGAGATAAACAAAGAAAATAGCTTCTTTTCTTGAGGTCTTCTTTATCGGTTCCTTTAGCTGAAAATGCCTACTCGTTTAAATTTGTTTGCCTAGCTGTTGAGTAGCTGCTGAAATACCCTGACGCGAATCTAATAAAGTCGCTATTCAGTCTTCAGTAGTTCTTGGTCTTCTCTTCTTGTTTATATCTGGAGTAATAATCTGAGGTTTCTTCTTGGTCGCAATCAATTTTCAGTAAATAATTTCCAATACAATTAAATAAATATAAATATATGTAATAATCAATTTTTCCTTTGACACAGTAGTTATACTATAAAATAGAATAACTTTAGTTGTTGTATTTTTATACCCAATTTCCAGTAGTTGTTATAAAATTTTACTCTTAACTAAATTATAAATCGTTCTTACTAATCGATTTGGGGGTAGTAGCACAGCAAATAATATTTTGTGGAGGTGTTCGCAAAGTGAATTTTCCCTATACGGTGGTGTGACTCCTACTCTACTACTTTAAAAGTCGTTGAGGAGACTTGAAAAATAGGACAGAATTCAGAAAATTACACACAATTAATTTATCTATCACTCTAGCCCATTACTCAAATTTCACTAAATCTCCAACAAAGATTTTCTGAATTTGTCTCCTATTTTCCCCACCTTCTCTATTTATCGCTATTATATTCAGTGCGTCGCCGCAGCCTTCCGCTTACACTGGTAATTCGCTATTTTCTTTATATATCGCTACAAGCTTCCTCCAATAACCGAAAATTTTCAATACTCAAAAGAATCCTACGAAAGGTCTCAATTGAAACGAAAATTTTCTTCACTACACACCCAAACTGTGAAAGCCCTCAATAAATCGCTCAGAAATTTTCAAAAAATTTTCAAGAATATAAAAAAAAACTCTCAAATCCAAAAAAAAATTTTTTTCAACAAAAACCCTTTAAAAAAAATATCTTTGAAAATTCGCAAAATCTCAAAAAAAACTCTTCCTTCCTTTGGAAAATTCCTCACATAAAAAAACTTAAAAAAAAAATAATTTCGGAATATTCCCAAAATAACCAAAAAATAATTCTTCCGGAAAATTCTCAAAATCGAACAATTTTAAAAAAATAATTTCGGAAAATTCACAAAAATATCCAAAAAAAATTTTTTGGAAAATTCTCAAAATCGAAAAATTTTTGAAAAATAATCTCGGAAAATTCTCAAAAAAATCAAAAAAATTTTTCCGGAAAATTCTCAAAATCGAAAAATTTTCAAAAATAATTTCGGAAAATTCTCAAAAATATCCAAAAAAATTTTCCGGAAAATTCTCAAAATCGAAAAATTTTAAAAAAATAATTTCGGAAAATTCTCAAAAATATCCAAAAAAAAATTTCCGGAAAATTCTCAAAATCGAAAAATTTTCAAAAAATAATTTCGGAAAATTCTCAAAAATATCCAAAAAAATTTTCCGGAAAATTCTCAAAATCGAAAAATGTATTAGTCGATTACCCCAAGTGAAAATTTCCTACGTCCAATTTATAATCCAATAGCTCAAGTGAAAAAAATTTTAAAGTCCCATTTATAACCCGACTTATAAATTCCGACTTATAAATTCCTTAAACACACAAAAAAATAATTTTTTCACTTTACTTAAATTTTCATAGGACACAAAAAAACGTTTTAGTCGCTGTACCATCGCTGGCTCGGCACTATGTAAAAAAAAAATTTTCTGATTTTTCCCGAACTCTCTTAATTAATTTATTTTGCTATTTTTCCTGTTTTTTCCTGAGTCACTAAGCCCCCGTTGGTACGTCATTTGTAACGTGGGGGGTTACTATGGCTTATTCTTATCTCGACACTTTACCAAATTTTCTAAATTAATGGGCGCCAGGTAAAGCGCGGCTAACTCGGCACGAGCCCTTTCCCAGAGGAAGTTCCGTGAAGAGGAAAAATCAGGAATTCATAGATTTATAATAAGCATTCACAATTTTTACTTTAAATATACTCAAGCTTTATTTCTTATCGTCGGGTAATACTATCGGTCGCAAATTTACAATTACTCTTATAACTAATTTATCTATATAACTAACATGGCTACGCTAGCCTTATCACGCGTCCCTCGCGACGACCAAACTCACCACGTCTCCCGAGTTTCCGAGTCGCGTGAATTTCCCCACACTAATACTTGAATTAAATACCGGTCCGACCCGCACTGATCTTACATACCGGTGTCACACCACCACGGATTTATTCTCCTAAGAACCCCGAGCACATGGCGGCGATGTACGACAATTGTTAATATAATTCACTTGCAAGTGCCGAGGGAAGCTCGGCAATTACTGTCCACTCACCGTCGCTAGTCGGGCGCGTCTCGCGATGTCCTTCCTCGCAGGTCACAAGGTCGCCGGTTAATGTTAGCCTAATCGCTAGCTCTCCGTGATTATGTCTACGTCGCCGACGGGCGGACGGTCGATGTCTCTCCACGCGGTCTAAAAATGCTCGAACGTCAGGCAAAACTTTACTACGTCTATCTGTGCTGAAGGCCAGGCAGTCAATGCTCAAAATCGGAGAGGGCGGAAATCTTTTCCAAAATTTTGGCTTTTCTTCTCGCACAACTTCAGCTCAAACACTTGTTGCTTCCGCCCTTTCCTTTACGGCGATTGGCCTTGATTTTCCCTAGATGCAAAAATCAAGGCCAAGTCAGCGGTGATTTGAGTCGCTACTTCTCATTGGCTCGCTCCGCGAATGCCGCCCTGTTTACGCAGCGCGGGCAATTATGAATAGCTAGATATACACGCGCGGGCAACCCGGCGTGGCGGCTGCTAGCTCTCTTCTCTGCCGACAGCCGTGACGGTATCTCTCTCTCTCTCTCTCTCTCTCTCGTGGCTACAGCCGAGATGGTGTGCCTCGAGGAAGCCGCCGCTGCCGCTGTGAATCCTCTCTCCTCCCGCGTCTGCGTGCATCGGGAGAGAGGGCGGCCGCGCGCGCGTGTGTGTATGTGTGTGCGCGGGCAGCGGGTCATCATCCTCGAGAGGCGAGGAAGAAAGAGCAAGCGAGAGAGAGAGAGAGAGGGTCGCGCGTACAGCGTGCAGTGATGTTGGTGTTGTGCCTGTGTGTGTAGACTCGTCGCCGTTGCTTGCTCCGAGCAGTCGTCTCTGCGGCGATCAGCTGGTGCCGCCGGTATGGGTGTGGGCGTGTGTGTGCCGGTCTGCGGCCTTCCTCGGTCGCGACTCCTTATCCTCATTCCCTCAACAAATAATAACTGCTCTGGTAACGGGTGACTTGGTCGCGATTGACTGCCCGTATTTAATATTATTGGGACGTGAAATACACGTCACATGTTGTACACTTGGTTATTGGGATACATCGTCATATAATTTAGTTCCTATGGCGGCTAATTTCGATGACGCGGAGATTATACGAGTAACATAATCTTACAGTTCTCGTATCGGGTTGTCGCTAATTTCTAAAGCAAGTTCTCGGCCGGCCAGGCGGTCTATCGGTTGAAACACGGTATGTGGGTTTCGGCACGCCATTCTTCGGCTCTCGCACTGTTTTCAAGTTCACGGCCACACACTGATTTTAAACACCTTTGTAACGGCAACAGAAAACTTGTTCAATCACTGTTGTTTTGTCCTGGGCCCATAACCCGATGAATTATAAGGTTGTGCAGGAGTAGGTGATTAAATAAATGTGTGAATACTTATATTGAGTTTTATTAACTAACAATATATACAAGTATGAGAGGATGAGGGTTTTTAAAGCGGTACGTACTTGTCGGCGTACGCGTTCAGAGAGAGAATGAGAAGGCGGAAACCCTCAAGGTGTTTTTCTTTCCGGAAATCACTACGTAAATAATTTCTGAATACAGCGTGAACATTCGAAACATTAATACATATATTATTAACTGAAACCGATAATAAAATAACATCAGAAACTTTCAAAATTGTTGCACCAGGTGAAGCTTCAATTCATCTTTCTATCACATTTGAACCTAATGTTAGATAAAAAGGTTCGCTACATGCTTTGATCATTTTGGAGTTATTCGGAGATAATTAATCAACCGAAGCTTTATCAGGTGCTTCGAGCAAGTTTGAATCCTCCGGAATCAGTGCATGGTTCAAAGCTTCGAACGGTGCAGTCAAATTATCCATGTCGTTGCTATTGATGGCATTCTTCAATATAATTACATCTACTTTGCTTAGGTCGATATTACTTGAGTCTAAAAAGAACTTACACTAATTTCTTCCATAATTATTCTATCGTTTACAATTGATTGAATAGAGCTTACATCATTATTTTCATTTATCGAAGAAACTTCAGCCTATAATTAATAAGTACATTTTCACGTTATATCAATGATCGCGTACATATGAATTTGTAGAAACTTAAATTCAACATTATTTAATACTTATAAAAATTTTACATTTTTTGAGAATACTTATTGTAAATAAAAGATTTGTATAAATTATATATATATATATATATATATATATATATATATATATATAGATTATTTGTAAATATTAAACAGTATAAAATCACTTGTAAATATATAAATAATTTGTAAATATAAAAAGTAAAATAATTATAAATATTTAGATTATTTGTAAATAAAAAGAAATTAAGATGATTAGTAAACAGTGAAAAAGTATACTATTTAATAACTACAAATACTACGTATACAAAATTATGCATTAGATTCATATCAATATTACTACAGGCTCTTGTATGAATTTGAGTTTAACAGTTTCTGACATTTCAGCCAAAGTAAAAAGAGTTCTTGATACTTCTAAAACGAGAAAAAAGAGTTCTTGGTACTTCTAAAACGAGTAAAAAGAGTTCTTGATACTTCTACTTTCAACCTAGACTTATGCTCATTACATACAGTTGAACTATTGACACTTGATTCTATCGACTGAGTTGTTGCAAGATTATTCAATAATTTTGAATTATTTACATTATCAACTGAAAATGGATATAGTCCACAGAAAGTAAAACCACTTTTCAAAATTTTTCGTACATCGGTCATATCAATTGCCTTCTTCAGTACTGGTGTAAATTCAGATTTTCACATCCAATGGTTGATATAAGTAGAGTCTGGATAGAGTGAAATAAGTTCTATTTCATGTTTCATGTAAAAGTTTACTCAATGCTAAAGTAGTATGTAGACTATGACCATCCATATACATTAGTATAGGCAAATGGAATTTTTTGTTCTATACACAAGGAATGGAACACATTGGCCATGTATTTATAGAAAGTTTTACCGATCATCCAACCTGAATTATTATTATCTGAACAGCCTGTAGCACAACCTGTTGGTGCTTTCTCGACCATTAGTGCAGGAATCCTTTTGTATGAAAACATAGCCACGGGCGGTGCCGGTAATTAATTGATATAATTATTTATACTTAGTAGCATTATTTTCATTAATCATAAAAAATCAAAAATTCATAAATTTTATTACCTGTAACTAAAGCTGTCAAACAGTCTTTATCGTCACTACTAACCAAGTTGTATACTGCTGGGATTTGTGTTACACATTAATTCTTTATCTCCTTTTGGATTTAAAAAACGGCAGATCCATCACAATTGAAAATGTAAGAACTGTCAATATCGACTAGATTATTTGAACGTAGGTAACTGTCAGCCTACTTGAACCATGAACGAAGCTGCTCCTCATTGACCTCAGCTCGCCTGCTATTCAAGTTTTGTGGTGTTTTCAAAGATAACTGTGGGTTACGCTTAAGAAAACTGTTAAACCAATACCTTCCTGGCCTGCCATTGATATACGGATGATCTCTTGGATTATTCTTGATTGTGTAGGCAACACTATCGAGAAGCATCTGCTTCGTTAAAGGAAAGCCTTTCTTACTGATAAAAATCATCCATTCGACCAGCTCTTTTTCTCCGTCCTCTGTCAATATAGTGTTCGGGCCACTTTCTTTTCCGATAGGATAAATTCCTAACTGTTTACATCTGATGGCAAAGAAAGGTACCTTATGCTTAGTACTGACAGATTTATAGGAGAGTCCTATTGCTACATCCTTCAGTTCTTCTGTGAGAGCTTCTTCAGAATAATTTAAATGGTAAAACTTTTCATTCTTTTTCTTTATCTTCTTCTTACTTGCTATCTTCGTTGGTTTATAGCCAGACATCTTCGATAATCTAAATCAAATATTTCATTATTAATTGTTAGCAATATATTCTTATAAAATAGCATCTTGAATAATACTATTGAAAAAACTTTTAATATTCAGTTTTTAAGGTTACGGTTGGCTACAAGTGATTTAGTATTTACTAATTATTCGAAATATTTATTCTTCTATCGTGAATTACACGTACGAATAAATAAATTGAAATAAATAAAAAAATAATACATAAAACAATTTTTAAGGTTAAGCAGTGTGAAATCACAGAGTAGTAACCAACACCATGCTGATTAGATGATGCAATATCTACTCACCTATTTTTTGCTAAAAAGTTTTGATAAATCAAAAGGACAGAATAACTGTTCACTTTTATACCATTAACACTTTTTGAAGATATTTGATAAAAAGTTTTACGTTAAACGTGCACATACACAGGCACACATACACACACACTCACACATACACGCACACAAACACACACAAACACAAACACACACACGCACGCATGCACACAAACACACGCACGCACATTCTCACGCACGATATACACGGAGGTAATATAGCTCGATCGTCTGTTACTACTGGCTATCTATTCATGCCGTGTTCTTAATATTTGTTCCATTTCATTGTTTCGTGTTGAAAGTTTTTTATACCTACACTATATCTATTACTAACATAAATTTTAATTAGTATGTTACGAGTATATGCTACTTGGAATGAATTAAATAAACATTATAAGTAGAAACAGTTAAGCTTGGGCTTATACCGTTATAATATATTTTAACCAATATCAGAGCTATAAATAGCTATAAATTTGTACTTTATATAGTTTAGGAAATCAATTTTTATGACTATTTATGTAGACATAAGCTAAGAAAGTGGAGTACAACATAAATAATGCGAAAAAAATATAAACCGATTTGTACGACCTATTTTAAGTGTGAAAAGTAACAAAAAATTCTCAGAAAATTTACACGAGTAAAAAAGCAAATATAGAACACAAAAAATTTCTTTTTTAATTTTTTAACATACATGAATTAGAAAAAAATTTTTTTGAAATTTTAAAATATAATTCTTAGGTTCTGTTTAGCAATGAAGGTATCTGACAGCCCAAACCACCGCGAACAGCCAGAGAAAGAAATAAAAGAGTAAAAAATCATTTATAAGACTAGCTCACAAAGGGAAGGGGGTGAGAGAAAAAAAAACTTAAATTTTAACATTGTTAATTGGACAGCGCCATTGTTGCATATATATATATATATATATATATATATATATATATATATATATATATATATATATATATATATATATATGAATATTCAGTACATCTGTTGATAACTTAATGTTAAGGAATACCCTTTGTATAAACGTCCATATTGTTCGGATATTTTCGGGGATTTAAGATGGATTTAACTGAATACAATTGATCATTGACAGCTACGTATAGCGCTTGTATATTGTTTATAGGTCCTACGGCAACAATAAGCGGTTGAAATGTCTGTTTACTTCGCAGTAATCGTTGTTTCAATTCGATAAGTCTTGGCTGAACATCGTTGGTAGTCTAGAAATAAATATAATAATATAAAATCGATTTCGTTTAAACACAAATACAATAATTACCTGGACATTCAGTATGAATGACTTTATTATTTCTTGTAGAGATAACCGATGGGGGGTCTCCGGTGGATCGGGATTTCCTTTTTTTCTTTTGCCACTTCGTTTAGGTGGTATTATATACGGCAATATGTAGAGTGTTAAACAGTTCTGTTTCTCTAAAGCAATAAATACAGATATAAATAAACAAAAATGTAAATGAAACTTCAATTTACAGTATATTAATTACACAAAATTACATAAGTCTAAATATTATAATATGTTATAATACCTTCACTTAAATCATTGGAGTTTAAAGTATGCAGACATGCAGCATCGACCACCGACTTAATGTTAGCTGTACCTAAATGTTCAACAAGACATTGTCTTATAACTTTCCATTTCTCAGCTGGAATAAACGTTTTATCGGGGTGCAGTTTTACAAAGTCTAAAAAAACTGTTAAACAAAATAGTTTTAAACAAAAGCTTCTAATCATAAAAATGTATTCATAATATACTACCATTTGCCTTCCAGCTTGTGATTTAAGACATGGGAATTTGTCAATATATTCATGAATTTGAAGATCATTCATCAGCGTCCTACTACACTCAAAAGTTTCCTGTCATTTTTTTTCCACTTGGTCTCGCGGCTCCAAGTGTGATGACAACCAGTTTAATTTCTCAATATCTAAAAATACATTTTCTTTAGTAAACATGCTTTTAGATTAGCCCTACATATTCTATACACAGGATGTTACCGTTATACAGCGTTGCCGTTGTAAACTTGGTGGCGAGCGTCTGCATCAATGTGACACCAGCTACAGAACGTATAGTGACTTGATCGAATACAGTCATATACAACCGTGCATAGGTAGCATGCGTGTGCTTATAAGCTTTCACAGACAAAATATTTTAAAATATTACCTCCTGCAGTCGCAGTATGTTGAGTAACTTGTTTTGTTCTCTTTTGCAAAAGGTCTGCATCTCTCAAGCGATCTTTAGCATAATTGAAATGGTTCCACAGTTTTCCACTAGCTAACTTTTTTAATCCTCATTCTTGAACGAAAGGCACATAATATGTCGATACAGACTCTCCTTTAAAAATTTGCGATATTTCATTAGCTAGGATTTCGAACCTTTCTCTTTTAATCGTATAAAATAAAAAATATATTAATAATTTGTCTACATCTATATAATACATACTAGAAGTGGAAATTAAATTTACACAAATTTCTCAATCTTCTGAGTCTCGTTCACATCTTTCAAAAGCCAATCTCGCTCTCTCGCAATGATCAGACGAACAAGCTTTGATCTAATTGTCCTTGGCAAAATTCCTTTGGTTTTGTTCTTGTCATATGCTTTGAGGATCTCCTTTCCTGTGGTATTTTTCTTCATATAGTTAAGAAGCCCCTATACATACTAATTATTACTATTTTTAGAAATGCAAGCAGTTAAATGAATAAGTTAAAATTAACATCCTGTGTATAGAATATGTAGGGCAAATCTAAAAGCATGTTTACTAAAGAAAATGTATTTTTAGATATTGAGAAATTAAACTGGTTGTCATCACACTTGGAGCCGCGAGACCAAGTGGAAAAAAAATGACAGGAAACTTTTGAGTGTAGTAGGACGCTGATGAATGATCTTCAAATTCATGAATATATTGACAAATTCCCATGTCTTAAATCACAAGCTGGAAGGCAAATGGTAGTATATTATGAATACATTTTTATGATTAGAAGCTTTTGTTTAAAACTATTTTGTTTAACAGTTTTTTTAGACTTTGTAAAACTGCACCCCGATAAAACGTTTATTCCAGCTGAGAAGTGGAAAGTTATAAGACAATGTCTTGTTGAACATTTAGGTACAGCTAACATTAAGTCGGTGGTCGATGCTGCATTTCTGCATACTTTAAACTCCAATGATTTAAGTGAAGGTATTATAACATATTATAATATTTAGACTTATGTAATTTTGTGTAATTAATATACTGTAAATTGAAGTTTCATTTACATTTTTGTTTATTTATATCTGTATTTATTGCTTTAGAGAAACAGAACTGTTTAACACTCTACATATTGCCGTATATAATACCACCTAAACGAAGTGGCAAAAGAAAAAAAGGAAATCCCGATCCACCGGAGACCCCCCATCGGTTATCTCTACAAGAAATAATAAAGTCATTCATACTGAATGTCCAGGTAATTATTGTATTTGTGTTTAAACGAAATCGATTTTATATTATTATATTTATTTCTAGACTACCAACGATGTTCAGCCAAGACTTATCGAATTGAAACAACGATTACTGCGAAGTAAACAGACATTTCAACCGCTTATTGTTGCCGTAGGACCTATAAACAATGTACAAGCGCTATACGTAGCTATCAATGATCAATTGAATGAAAGATTGAAAAGTTTTGAAGATAACGATGATAAAATAGTCTTTCCGATGATCATGTATTATGATGATTATGAAAATAATAACCCATTAGGCACGCAGAAAGGTATAGCTCAGTCAGGCGCGGTTTATATTCAAATACCCGTGATTCCTCCTCAATATCAATCAAAAATCGAAAATATATTTTTGTTTATACTTTTTAATACGGTAGATAGACAAGTTTTTAAAAATGACATTATTTTCACGAAAGCCGTCGATGAGTTAAATCATTTAGGTAATCTCGGTATAGATATTGAATTACCTTCTGGTCGTACAAAAATCTTTTTCGTATTATTATTATTCGTTGGAGATAACCTTGGTGTTCACACTGTTGTAGGTTTAACTGAAAATTTTATAGCTGACATATTTTGTCAGCATTGTTTAATTAGACAGAAAGACAAAGATAAAATCTTTTTAGAAAAGGACTGTGCTTTACGCACAATAGACAATTACGAAACATTGTTAAAATCGTATGATCCAAAAGCAGCAGGATTAAAAGAAAGATGTGTTTTACATAAGATAAAGAATTTTCACTCAGCGAAAAATATCGCTGTAGATGTTATGCATGATCTACTAGAAGGTATCTATCGTTATGATGTTGCACTAATTGTAAATCACTTCATTAACAACATGAAACAATTTACTTTAGAAGACATTAATGTAAGGCTGCAAGGATTTGACTACGGACCAAATTATAACATCAACAAACCGCCACAATTAAATGCGAAAAGTTTAAAAAAAAATTGTATTACAATGTCATCATCCGAAATGTTTTGCCTAGTAGAAAATTTGAACTTAATAATAGGTCAATTAATTCCAATGGACAATGAATACTGGGAATTCTATTTGACTTTGAGAGAAATATTAACCATAGTCTCCAGTACAAGTATTAGTAATTCAACTAACAATCTATTAGAAACTACTATTTATGAATACTTGTACCAATTAAATGAATTGTTTCCAAACCACTTTAAGCCGAAGCATCACTTCTTGGTGCATTACCCTCGGTTCATGTTTCAACTTGGTCCACTGTAGAATATTTCTTGCATGCGATTCGAAAGCAAGAACCAAGAACGAAAACAAATCTCTAAATGAACATCGAGTCGTGTAAATATAAACCGAACTATTGCGATAAAACATCAGCTTTTTCTAAATTTCAGATTCATGCTAAGATCATCTAGCGCTATTTTTGTGTCAAATTCAGAGCGAAAAGTACCTGTATCTAAATTAAAGTTTTATAACCGTTATATTGATTTATTAAATGTTACAGTAGCATATACTGTTACATGCGCCAAATTGGTCGATTATATAGGTAAGAAGATTGAAAAAAACACTGTCCTTATCAATTTCACTGAATCTGGCCCAGAATTTAACAAAGTGCATGAAATCATTTTAAAACAAACGGAGTTTGTTTTTTATAACTCAGAAATTCGACGACTGTTATCTTAACCGTCATTTACAAGCATACAAAATCTACGACATAGATAGTTTTAAGTATAATGTATTAACAAAAGAAGGTTTACGCAGTTGTTCGATTTCTCATATGACAATGTTATCAGATGGTTTATATTATATTCGGAAAACATGGATATAATATTTGTTTAATAATAAATAATAAGATAAAAAACTAAGTTACTATTTATTTATAACCTATCATTGATACAAAAAAGTACTTGCAAAGGCTTATTATATTTTACGTGTACCGTTCTTGAATTAAAAAAATGCGCTAGTTTATATATTTTACCGCTAGGAGGCGTCCCGTAAAGTTAGCTCGCAAGTGGCGAGATTTCTGTACGATTGCTATATAAGAGAGTTTCAAATCTTTAAATCTAATTAGAACTGCGATTGCGATCATGCGTTAATAGGTATCGATATATTTAAACATCTTGCGATATATGTAAATTAGGCTTACCCGACTTCAACTGTAAAAATGCGACTTTAGACTACGAATAAGTAAATATAGTTTCTCCGACACTCGACAACAAAGTCGAAGAAGAATGCACCAAAAATTCAAAATGAAAATAAAAATTTTAAAAATTAAAAAAAAATTGTATCAATAAAATTTTATACACAGTATTGTAAAATTTTCTATTCAGTATAGCAAAATTTGGTGATTTCAAATTTTACTATACTGTATACTAAAATTTAATAAAATACGAGTTTGTCTCCACGTTACTATACGGTATAGTAATTTTTCGTGAAAATGATAGCAATATTTACAGATACATTTATCTCCGTGTAAGTATCTTTGTAGTAATAACGTGTTTAATTATAAATAAGCAATAAAAAATTAAAAATATCTTTTTAAAATACTTCTATTATATCTTTTAACTTCTACAAAGAGTCTTTTTTACAGACATGAATTGTCTTTAATGTAAAATAATTTATTAAATCTCATTAAGCAATATAAACTCATTCCATGAAAATCTATACAATTCATGTATTTTGCAAGTAAAACAAAAGACACATTTCTTCAATCAAGATTATTTTTCCTACATCACATGGTTTTCAGAAAAGAGTCGGCAAATTAGCGAATTTTAAAGACCAAGATCATTTTCACGATTAGCGCACGCGCGCCGCGACTCTTTACTATAACAACAATAATTATAATTGTAAAGCCAAACGTAGACACAACGATACACTAGTTTAAGTATGTATTAAGTTTAAGTCGTGTGTATGTAATTTCAATAAATCTCGACGCCTCCTCGAAGCACATTTTCTATAGTCGTGCGTGCTCAACGAAATTTTCGACGCCTCTTTATAAACACGCTTAGGCAGTACAACCTAGCGCGGAAATCGTCGTATGTCCGAAACGGCGGCAGGCGAAATAAAAGAGAGATAACTAATTTAACTTATAAGAACAAAAAATTTTATATTGATACAATTAATTTAGTTTGAGGAAGCTAAGTGACAATGAATTAGTAGCGGCTTTTTTTTTAAATACACATTCCCTACTACTGGTATGCACATTTTAAGATTTACAATTAATTGTATTTTATATTTTAATAATTTTTTTATAATTTATATTTTTATTTACAAAAGTATCATTTCTGTTGCAATATTCACATGACAAAATTATGAACACCCAGTCAATGTCTCTATTATAAATACTCTGTATATATCTCGATTATGGATACCTTGTACATTTTCCAATATTGGAGAACCGGCATGTGCATTTTTCAATATTGGATACCCTGTTATGTCGTATGTATGCCCTAATTATATGACACCCTATTATGTTCTAATTATTGAAATCCAAAATATGTTGTCATTGCGGATACGTTATATTTTAAAATATTCCAAACCAGAAGTCATCCAGCGATCGATGATCTTTACTTCCGATCTGGACCAGATTTCTCGATGACTTCCGATACGGAATAAAAGTTATCCAGATCTATGTGATATTTACTTTTAGTGTAGAACGGAAGTTATCCGGTAATCCATGATATTTACTTACGTCGAAGCCATAAGTTAAAAAATCCATGATATTTACTTTCGGTCTAAACACTAAGACCACGATTCATAATTTATGTATCCCATGGAGTTGACACGCAAAGTGCGCAGGAGGGCATGCCGCCCAATTGTGATATTAAAATATGTAGTTGCATAAGTTTTACAAATTTGATAGTGGTAGTTTCATGATCTTCAAAAAGATATGGTCCAAAGAAAATTTGATGGTGCCTTCTAACTACATGGATTTACTACTTAATCAAGAGTTCTAATAAGACTCAAAATAGGCTAAAAGTTCGGACTCAGAAGTATCTATCAATATTTGTTTAAATTTGAATCAACATTAAAAAATCAATAATTGTGATTTTTCTATTTTTTAGGATTTAACAACAATAAATTCTCTTAACACAATACATGACAGGAAACTAAGGGGCTAGGTAGACGTTGCTAATGATTAATTTCATGAACTTTCTTTATAAGATTTATTAAAGATTGAAAACAGTAATTTAAATTCTCAAATTCTCATTAAGACAGCATAATGCAATAATCATGCAAATTTTTAAAAAAATTATAACCACGGTGGTATGCTTACCTTGTAGTTAGATCGTAGACCATGTACTGCGCCAGATACGAGTAACGAAATAATTTTTTTACATTTTGAGCAACGAGTAGGTACTTACGATCCGGGGATAGGGAGAACTTTGCTGGAGCGAGCCTCCTCTGTAACAATAATAGTTTATTTTACGATTAGTAACTGTCCGATTTATTTATTTGAACATTTTTGATTTAAAAGTTATCATTAGGATTCTGCGGTGTAAGATAGATGTAATGTTTATTTTCTGTAGGACAAAAAATATATGTGGGTAATAGTTAAGAAGAAGCATTGTTTGGGTACATAAAATCAGTTTTTTACATTAAAATTTGTTTACGTTACAGAACATATTTCATGTAGTCCTACATATATTTATCATTTTTTCAAGACACATTTATTTGTCAAAAGTATTCAAGCAACTCACCACCTCAATAATTACAGTCACACTTACATAGAAGCTTAGGAAAAAATAAACAAATTAATTAGGACTAATTCGATCATATAAACGGATATAATTTATTCGTATCAACCAATTCTAGAGACATGCACCTTGAACCTGGAATTAATTCAGGTCGGTATCAGTAATGGAACTAAGCAGTTCTTTGTCTCACATCTACTGCAAGTCCTAGCTTGGTTTTTTGGATAAATGGCTGCCACATGCTTTGGTGGATCCATATTTATTGCCCTGTTTAATAACACTTCCACAAAGTACTTCTCTTTTTTGCCTTCAAAGAGAAAGCTTTTTGATGGTGAAATTATTTTTTGTGTTTATTTAACGTATAAATATGTTTTATGCCTTGGGGAGTCTGAATAGACTAATCTTAAAAAATGTCTGTATGTATATGTGTGTGTGTGTGTATGTGTGTGTGTCAGTGTGTGTGGATGGGTGTGCGTCTGCGGGTGGGTTAGTGTGAGTGTGGGTGTATGTGGGTGTATGTATATGTTAGTACATGGTATGATATGGCATTATATAAAGAAGAATATTCCGTAAAATGTTTGAGGCTTTATCTTTTTCTTTTGAAGCGTAAAATATCATTTGAAAAAAAAATCTATTTTTATCACCTACGATAACTGGAGTAAAACGGCAGTATAGGATTTGAAATTTTCCAAAAAGTTAGCATTTTACTATTTCTTATTTGAAGTCTTTACCCAGATCATAATAACCTTTATATTCCAAGATATCGGAAGCTACGTATTTTTGGAAATTATTTTTTAATCGCTTATATTTCGAGAATTGCACGGTCATTTTTATCAAGACAGAGCTCATTTTTTCCTTTTTTTAATGAAGATTCGAAATTAAAAAGAAATTTAAAGATTCATCGACTCGTTTTTTTATAACAATTTTTGTAGTTTTGTATTTTTGAGTATATGTTTTTTGGGTTTATTGGTATGTGAGAAATATTATGACAATTTATTGTAAATGAATTAAAAAGAGCATAAAATTACCTATCTTTTACACGTACAAATTTTGGATAGGCTCTTTCCTTTCTTTTGTTATACACGAAAAGAGTCATATTTAGTTTAAACGGTTATATCTCAGAAATCTATGATAGCAAATCGTTCACAAAATCTCAGATGATTAGGAATAATGAATCTACGTACTAATGTCTGATTACATTTAATTTAAATATTTAAATAATATTCATAAATTACGTACAGAGAAAAAATTGCTGTGATAACGATTATTACTGTGACGGACGTAGTCTAACATCCGTGCTTGTTGACTCAGGTATCCTGACCCAGCGAGATAATAACGCGTGTGAATGCTTGTATGCTGATGCTGCCTACTTGCTTTTGTGAGACGGCTTTGCGACGCGCAGCCAACGCATCCCGCGCCAGTTCGTCTTGGGCAGACACATCGCACAGACCCCCTCTCTCTCTCTTCTATCCAATAAAGAGATAATCAGCTGGGCTCCTCGTTTTGTTCTTCCGCAACACACCCCAACCACCAACGAATCACGTACCTTAACTGGTACGTATGAATAACGCAACGTTATCCTTTCCCTTTTTAATCCCTCGTAATATCTGGCATCTCTTGTGTATTTCGCGTGTGGCACATGGATGTACGTTGAACTGTGACTTCCATCTGATACGCAGAGACAGGAAGGACGAGAGGCATTTTCCTCCAAGACGAGCTGACAGAAAGGACGTACGGAAGCCTTTTCAATCTTTGAAATATTTGACAGGAAGGACGTTAAAATATTTAACAAGAAGGACATTTAAATATTTGACAGGAAGGACGTACAGAGTTTTTCATGTTTTGGAAGACGAAAAGAAGAATGTTCGCGCTGGTTTTGATTTACATCGTCGGATTTTTGTGTCTGTAAGTACTTGTGCTTTTAATAGAATTGGTCCTCCGTGGGGTTATTCGCGCCCGGAAACTTGCATACACATGATACCGTCGATGTAACGAGAAAACCTATCAGTCCCCAGCTTTTCCGACACGTGGAGACGCGAAAAAAGCTAGAGAAATTCTATTTTCAAGGACAAAATATATAAATGTAAATTGCGCATACATTGTTGCGAAAGAATTTCAACAAAATATATGTATCCATTACCATTTATAAATAGGAGGAGTGGATTTCTACCACATAATTGTAAATACGACCGAAAACTATGTCCACCTACGTTTAATTGGCCGGCATTACACACCTTATATGTGGGGTGGGTCAATTTTCGATAAAAATAATACCAAAAATTTTGACCTGGAAAAGACGACAATGTGACTAGCAAGGAACACGATAGTGCTAAGAAACCAAATAAAATTTCAAACTTACCATTAAGTAGAAATGAAAACGAAGAGCCGCCGATGAAAAAACAAACGAGTGACAGCTCGCCGACGCCACGAAGCTAGCGAATACTTGCAGTCGGGCAAGAGTAAAAGCAGCTCACTTTTACGTCCTTATACCAGTCAAAAACGTCTTGGCACAGGTAATGGCTCGAGCACTTACTGATAAGTTTATACGCTATTTTGGACCGTCAGCCGCCATGCTTTCATAACAAGGCACGTATTTTCTGAATAAGATGCTAAAGGGTTATGCGCATATTTTTAGAATAGATAAGTACTGTACAACAGCTTATCATCCTCAATCAAATGGCGGAATTGAGCGCATACATCATACGTCAACGAAGTATTTAAGAAAATACATAGACAACGTAGACAATTGAGGCTAATGGGTGTCTATATGTCCGACTCCTCTGGTTTCACGCCCTATGAATTGGTCTTCGGCAAAAAAGCGCGGATAACATCCAGTTTTTCCCTGAGGGAGCAGCTTTTAACCTATGGAGATTATATTACTGATCTCATTCACAACCTCTCTACAATACAAACACCAGCTGCGCTAAATTTGGTACAGTCTAAGTATAGATTCAAATATTACTACGATCGGAAGTTTAACGTGGTGCACTTTCGAGAAGAAAAGATCGTGTATAGGTTAAAGGAGGCTCATAAAGAAAAATATGACAAATATTATGAAGGCCCTTATGAGATAATCAGCATAGATCACCATCTTAAGAAAGTTAAACTGAAAAATGGTGACGTCATCAAAATAGTAAATCTATTTAAGCTAAAATTAGCGTCAGCTATCATGGACCCACCTCAGCACCCAAATGAACAGATTGGAAGACACGCCTAGGAGCTAGGACAGTCCTTTTATTATTTTTGTTTTTCTTTTGCGATTCCACGAACGATCGTTTTTCGATATTTCGGGTATCGCACCAGACATTTTACGTCATATAAGTCAGACAGCAGAAGTATTTCATACAATATTAAACTAGTTGCCATTGCCACACAAAATTAAATATTAAAAAGCGTTGAGTTTAAAAAAACGAGTGAAAAATACAATCACTTGGTCCCAAAACTCATTCTAAAACATCAAAAAACTGTAAACTTTTAAACAAGCAGCTATTGGAAAATAATCTAAAAAATCAAGGATTACATCTCATTTTGCACCATAATCGACTCAAAACATTATGATCATGTATTGTTATTGTCACGGCAGCAGAATTGCCGCCGTTCATTTTCGGCCACCAGACACCTACATCCGGCCAAGCCATCTGTGCAGCGCTGATACAACGCGACGGCGATGAGCACAAGTAGTACCCCGGTCGCATTCGAGTAAAACACACCTCCTCTCCTCTCTCTCTGTTTTTCGTGCAATAAAGACATCCATCACCACCAATCCTTGCATTTTTCTTTCGGCGTCCCAAAAGCTTCCCGTTGTGTTCGGTGACAACCTCTGGTTGTTTCCGAGCGTCCCGCGAGTTCGTTCACCCATGCAACATTATATATAATAAAATATCAAAATCAATCAAGTTTAAGAAAACAACAAGTGGAAAAGCAATCACTTGGCTCAAGAAACTCATTTCAAATGTTAATTAGTTTGCATAATATTAGAAAAATCAATCGTTAAGAAAATTATTTAATGCTAAATTAAATCGGCAGAATACTAACCATTTTGCCCCATAATTGACTCAAGACATCATGATCATGGATTATTATTATACATAATCAAATATTAAAATCAATTGAGTTTAAAAAAACAAACCGAAAAAGCAATCATTTGGCAAAGAGGAAATAATAAACTCATTTCGAAGCATTAACTATTTTGTATATCATTAAAAGAAGTTAATAAAGTGGGAAATTGTTTAACGCTAATATAAATTGATAATGTAGAGACCATGTCACAACATAGTTATCCTGAAACGTGATGATTATGTCATTATCGTGCAGATCAGAGATCAAGAATTACTTGAGTAAAAAATAAGTGGAAATACAACCACCTAGCCCAAACGCTCGGCGAGAAGACGCTAGTAGTCCGACGGCTGTAATTAAAAGTTACCGATATGGAATTAATCAACCAAGATTTACTCGAGAATTCATTATAAAAAAAGAAGATCTTTGAATGTTTTAGCTTGTCACAAACATGAAATGTTTACTATTCTAAAAGGTAGATATCGATCAAATCAATTTAAATTTAAAAACTAGCACGACTTACGTCGCTTTACTGAAAATATCACTTACAAAATATAAACCTTTTGGCTCTTGAAAATATGAATTACTTGCTATTTAAAAAAAAAACGTAGGTATCGATCAACCAATCTGAATTTAAAAATAAGTATGACTGACGTCGCTTGATTCAAATATTACTTAGAGAACACAAACATTTTGACTGTCAAAAATATGAGTTGCTTAGCATTTTAAAAGTAAATATCGTTCAGATTTTATTTCTAAAATTCCAAAGAAACAAGCATAAATAATATCGCTTGGCTCAAAACAAATTATTTTTGAGTTTCAAAAAACAGGTGAAAGAGTTAAGTTGCTTGGCCAGAAAAAATTATAATCACAGACAAACAAACTTGAAACTTGCTTGTGCAGGCCGGGCATTTCACATCCTATCTAGGGGCCACATTAAAAAAAAAATAAGAATACGAAATTCTATTAGACACGTTGTGGTTAAAATTATTTAAATATAATGAATAATCGGCTATTTGAAACCTAACGGTACGCACTTTCCTCTTACACACAGACATATATATATATATATATATATATATATATATATATATATATATATATATATATATCTCTACCTCGTTATGTAATTTTTAATCATATTTGAAGAATGTTATTCTGGAATGCAATATTAAATATTCGTCAATTCTCTTAGCATTTCTAAATAATCCAATTCTACTGTTTTAAACTATTGAAATATTTATTTCAATAGTTTAAAACAGTAGAATTGGATTATTTAGAAATGCTACATATTTATGTTTATACGTAAAATTTCAAATACAGCTCAAATATTAAGACTTCCAACAAAATCTTTCAACATTTTAAATAATATAATGTTACTATTTTATACTATTAAATTAAAAATGTTGATATGTGAAATTTTAAAGGTAGCTCAAATGTTAAAATATTCAACACATCTTTTAGTATTTTGAAATAATACGATTCTACTTTAAACTATTAAAATAAACAGATTCACATGTAAAATATTAATTACAGCTCTAATATCAAATATCTAATAAACTCTCTCAGTGTTTACAGGCAATACGGCTCTAAAGTATTCAAACTGTTAGAATCAATAAACAACCATTCAAATTTCAAATATTACAGTTTTTAAGTGCAAATGCAAAGGCATTTAATACATTCTTTTAGCATTTTAAATAATGCAAGCATAAAAATATCAAACTAGTAAAATCAGTAACTATCTTTAAACTTCTAATATTACAAATTTCAAAGTATAAGTATCAAAATATTAATACCTTCTTTCAATTCAACCTGTGTAAGTCCGAAATGTAAAACTGTCAAATTAATAAATATCTTTCAAATTTCAAATGCTACAATTTTTAAAGTGTAAATACTAAAATGTCTAACACACTCTTTTATTATTTTATTACTTTCAAAATACAATCTTTTTTAACTTTCAAATTGTTAAAATCAACAAGCATATGCAAAATTTAAAATGCGGCAATTTTAAAATTTCAAACATTAAAATATCCAGTAAACTCTTTATATTTTCAATAATACAATTCTAAAATTAACTCTAGAATTTTAACTATTATAGCAGACAAATATATTTGAATTCTGAAAGAACTAACATACTGTGCACTCTTCAAACATTGTTAAATAGTACATTCTGGACTCTTAATATCCACTAAACTTAACTAATTGCCCTCGATTTTCGAAGGGAATAAAATTATCGATCGGTTCATATTACACGTGGAATAAGGCGACCTTACAATTTTTTGCCTTTTCCATCATAAATTGTTTCTGTGCTTGATTGAAACGATTTTAAGGTTTTTTACATAATGCTAACTCAAAGTTTATAAACAAATAAGCAGGCATCATAGGATCTTTCCCGCCTGGAGTCATACATGTTAAACTTACACAACAGCCTCTTGGCCGGATGTTAAATTGGGTAGGCAAAGCAGTCTAGCTCAGCGAAATAAGGTGTCGCCAAGCGTCCGGTGTCTCCGTGAGAGACGCCTAATTTAATAAAAAATTTGGCTATGCCTATCAACGATACAGTCATTGACGCGCGATTCCCAGAAATGGACAAACCCACTTCGATTTTAAAAATTATTAAAATTTCAGATCTGCTCATATTCTTTTTGAATTGTCAGTTGATATGTCACTTGTCCATAACTTTGTTGAACTTGCAGAGCTTTATTTTGCATGAAGCATTTACAATTCCAGTTAGGCAGAAAACAATAAATAATACCAATACCTTTGCATATATCTGACCCGAATCACATTATTTTGCGATAAGCATCGACGATAGGACATACATGACTACGTCGATTGAAAAATTAAATAAGTGCAAAATTCTTGTCAATCCGTATGTATGTACAGATACAGAACCTGTTCGCGAAATTAGAGAAAGTGCTGCTTGAGAAATTAAATTTTAGTATAGGAGAGGGTCAGTCTCCGAGACATCCCTGTGTATAAGAGCAGTGCCATTCCCACGTAATTTCAGTCCCCGGGTTCTCAGTCCCCTCAACTCGACTGTATATAAAAATTACATTAATACTATTTTAGAGGAAGAAATACGATTAAATGCTGAATCTGTATTTTAGTAAAAGCGTTAATTTTAGAAAATTCAGAAATAATTTTGAATGTATTCTAATTTACGTGATTTTTATTTGATTGATATATCTTGCAATTATTTAAATCTTTTTTTTGTATTAAGTACAAAAAAATTAAATCGAAATTTTTAATAAACTTATGAATTTGAAATTAATGAATTTTTAGTGTTTAGATATGTTGAACATTATTTCGGGTTATAATGTATTTTTAGAATGATAATATTTAAACGCTTATGTTTAATAAGTTAATTTTAGCATTATTTAATTTATAGCGAATTTTAATTAGGAAACTTTTAAAGTCTATTTTTCATAACCTCGCTTTGAGAAATCATTCTGCTAAAGCAGTTAGCAGCGGTTTCTTATGTTAAAACAGGTTCAGTGCAGAAAGAAGAGTATTACGAAAATGTTGTAATCTCAAACGTTCTATTACGTCTACCAGAAAAGCAGATATCACTGCAAAAAGAAGTGTTTTCGTGCGCTGGCTGTACTGTTATTTTGCAACAAAATTTTTTGCGTATACTCTTTGAATTACTTGAACACTCCCTCCAAACTACGATTATATTATTCTAACGATTACTCTTTAGTAAAATCTTGAAAATAGTCTCGTTTTGACAGCCTAGCTCCCTTAAAGCAACCACTGTACAACATTGTACTGTAATTTTACCTTTACAAAACCACAAAATCTTGTTCCTACTCTACACAAAATATTACCATTGTCACTAAGAGAAATTTGACAAAAATGGGTTTGAACTTCGAAAAAAAGATATTATCAAGAATTTATATCAAATCAGTTTCAGAATAGTTGCTTTGAAATGCGTAAATATAAACACTTATGGCAAATATTCAAGCCGACAAATGGCAAAGCGTACCGACACGGCAATTAAAGGCTTAAGTTTGTGCCAAGAGGAAACCCAATTTAGCGACAATGACGCGAAGCAAATTGATGATTACTTCTATTTCATTCTATATAATAAATGGCATTAGTTATGTTTGATTTAATACATAACATTATTGTTGTTATTTCAAGTCCCAAAAGCAACCTGCATGATCACACTTTTACCTCGCAACGTCTTCAAGACTCGAAGGGCCCCGCCACTCGCCCACGCAAACTAAAAGCAGTCGGAGACCTCAATTTCCTGTAGACGGAACATCCATGCAGTCTGCCAGCAATAGGGTTGCTGTTACCAAATAAAATAGAGTAGAATAAATTACTGTACGTGAGAGTGCGGGATGGTCCGTTATAGATGGCGGCCTTACGTGAAAGCGGTTAAAATACGGAAAAATTTTTCTTTATTTAAACATTTAAAACAAATTTGTAGAGTAGGCGACCGTCTATTATAGATGGCGTCCAATAAGTGGATTAAAATATCGTTTTATTTAAATTTTGATAATAAATTTATAGAGTAGGTGAATTTTAGTAAAACGTGGTTCAATATATAGAAAAGATAGAAAATGGTTTTAATAAAATTCTTTTTACTCAATATTTAACATAGTAATAAATTGAAGAAGCTTAGGCGGCTAACCGTTATAGATGACGCTCTAAAGATGGATTAATATATTGGTTAACTTAGTAAAAAAAAATTTTTATTAACAAATCGCTCAAGATTTTTTAAAAATTTTATTAATTGTCCGAAATTTGATTTCTCTATTAAGAAGTAAGAAGAATTTCTCCATTTAGAAGTAATTAGCAATTTTATTCACGTGCAATAAATTAGTAGATTAGGCGACATCATTGTCAAAAATGACGCATAAAATGTTGATTAGTAAAACAAAAGTACATATATAATAATAAGCTGGAAAAGCTATGCAAGGGTAAAGAGAAACAAAACTTTTCCAATAGGTATAAGTAAGGAAAACTAAAAGAAAAGGCTAGAGTGAAATAAAAATAAAAAATGAAAATAAAACAAAACGAGAAAATTGTAAAGTTTTTGTTAATTTCGAAGAAAATAAATTGGAGTAAAATATTAGTCCGGCAGTGAGCCGAAAATAATATAGCATTTTCAATCACGCAATACAAGACCAGACTAACTCAACACGAGCGAAATGGCTATTGAGTCGATGAAGTACGAATATTCATTCGTGAATATCGAGGAATTTCACCGAATTTCGCTGCTTAATCTTCAAAAGAATGGAACAGAAAATTAAAATAAGGGAAATTCATTTAAATTCCTCGTGACATGAAAAGTTGCAAAGAAATGGAGCGTTGTAAAATGGCAATGTGTACGTGTTTTTAAATTGATTGAAATTTTTATTTAAATTAAATTAAAATACATATTAAAGATTAAAATTATAAACATAAATAGACGTTTGTTCAAGATTGTTTAATTAATACAACAATAAAAAGGAAAACATTAATAAGCTGAAAATAAAGAGTTTTATTTCCGCATTGATAGGGGTTTGCTTAAAATTGCTATATAGGTAATTCTAGTATATGAAAAGAGATGTTAAATTAAATAAATAAAAACAAGAGATTATACGAACTTAAATATCAAATTAGAATATAAATAGAAAAATTAAATGTACTGAAAGTATCAAAGAATTTATATAAAACCAATAGATAAATAGACGGAAAAGTCCAGGATACGAAAATGCATAAAGGATCAAAGCATGTCACGCTCGTGCAAAATTATGAATAAAACTTAGCTCGGAATATAAACATTCGACGATATAATCGATTAATTTAACAGTATAAAGCATAACAATCATTCAATTCAACTATAACGGGGTTTTAGCCCGAAGTTAAACCGCAATATAATAATAAGTTATGTAGAGCATCAGTAACGTGGGGAAAAGGAGTAGTCAAGAATGGCTCAAGTATTACGATTTACGATATATATTGTTATGATCGGGTTCGGGTAATGAGAATGACAACACGTATTTATAGAAAAGCACACTTGAACTCGGACTCTTTATTCGAACGTAAACACAACTGTTCTCAACAGCTATGAGAATTAGACTAAACATAAACAATAACATCCGCGATGTCGTTGATCTCGTTGCTAGGGGTTGCTATGCGCGATTCTCGGTGTTCGAATCGCGCAACGTTCGAACTCGGTCAGAACATTGCTCTCTCCTTTTCAGATTGTCGTCCCGACAATCATAAACATCCATCCTTCAAGCGGGTAGATCCTCTTACAATCGAATGATGACTTACAGGAGCCGACACCAACATCCTCTACCTTGACCCATCCTTGGCATCAAGTTACCGAGCAATGCTTACAGATGCGATACCAATCATCACTTAACAGGACTAAGATGGATCCGTCTCTTGAACAATCTACTTCAATCATCCTTCTTATTTGGTCGAAATCAGTCTTCAGACAAGAGGGGGGAAGTTGACATGCTGTGGAACCTCACCTCAAGTCCCTGCTCCGGTATTTACCTTCACGCCCACGGGAAAAACCACAGCTCAAAAGAACCGTGAGCAGAGCAGTCTTCATTATCGGGTGTCTCTCTCAGTGTAAGTCCCAAGACGATTGATGTTGACTATCTTGGATTTATGTCTTGGTGAACGACGAATACAATAAACGACATCATTAATTTTCCTCACAACTTCCCAAGGTCCTATTCAATTTGACTGGAGTTTTGGTGCTTTTCCTTTGGTTCTTTAAGGGTTGAAGAACCAAACTTTTTGTTCGTTTGTCGTACCAAGACTTCATTCTTTCCGATTGTAAGTGAATCCGGTCTCGTGCCATTTTGTGGATCTCGCTGAGTTTCCTCCGACGCTTGTGTACGTAATCCCCGTCTCCTTCTATCTCGACCTCCTCTGGTAGACATCTTCGAATCAAGTCCAAAGGAAGCTTCAGATCGAAACCGGTGTACATCTCAGCCGGAGCAGTTCCAGTCGTCGCATGTTTGGAGGATCTGTAAGCTAACAAAAATAGTGAAACCCAGCGATCCCATTCTTTTTAATTTTCATGTATGTATTTTGTGAGATAGTGTAAAAGTGTTTGGTGTTGTCTTTCTACTTGTCCATTTGATTGTGGGTGTAATGGTGTCGTTCTTGTCTTTTTGATTCCTAATAACTCAGATAAATATTTAATCAATTTCGAATCAAAATTCGTCCCTTGATCAGTATTTACCTCTAAAGGTACCCCATACCTACAAACAATCTGATAAACAAAAATCTCAGCAATGGTTTTTGTTCTCATATTTGAGAGAGAAAAAGCTTCAACCCATTTTGAAAAACAGTCTGTCACAACTAAGAGGTATTTATTGCCCAAAGAAGAAAGTGGAAATGGGCCTAAGATATCCATTTGAAGCCTTTCAAATGAAACTCCTGAATTATAAATTTTCATCACACCATGACCTTTCTCTGGAGGACCTTTCTTTGAAACACAGACTTCACAAGATTTACACCAATTTTCTACATCTCTTTTACAAGTAGCCCAATAAAATCTTTTTCCAATTTTATCTAAAGTCTTGTTTACTCCGAAATGTCCTCCAGATGGTGAATCATGTGCTTCTTCCAAAATATCTTTAATTTTATGTTGAGGGATAACTAATTGACGGATTTTGTAATCTAAATTCGTTGAAACCCATTCTCTATACAAAATCCCATCAATTAGTACTAACAAATCCCATTGAGAACAATAGATTTTGGTGAATTCGTCCATCGATGAAATCTCTTGCCATTCTGGTTTCTTTTGTAATTCTTTCGTTTGACAAATGAAAGAAATAGCTTCATCTTCTGCCTGACTATTCTTCCATTCTTCTGATGTGTTTTCTTCAAAAATGGTACGGCAAATTTTTTCTACATTATTGAATTTTTCTTCTACTCTGGAACAATATTTGCAGGAGAAAACTTCACAAGGCCGTCTTGAAAGTCCATCAGCATTTCCATGTAAATTGCAATTCCTGTGACTAATTTTGTAGTTATACTGATCCAATTTCCCTAACCAACGAGCCAATTGTCCATCCAATTCCTTAAACGACAATAACCAAGTTAAAGAGGAATGATCAGTCCTAATAATGAAAGGTTTACCGATAAGGTAATGATGAAAATTTTTTAACGATTGTATAATAGCAAGGAGTTCACGTCGAGTGACACAATAATTTCTCTCTGAGTTTGAAAGGACTCTACTATAATAACCTATGACACGTTCGATTCCATCTTATTTCTGAGAAAGAACCGACCTAATTCCATGGTCAGAAGCGTCAGTATCTAACATAAATTCAGAAGAAAGGGAAGGAAATGCCAAAATTGGCGGTGTTGTAAGAACCTCTTTCAATCTTGAAAAAGCTTTTTGACATTCCTCTGACCATATGAACTTAGCCGATTTTTCAGTTAACCTATTGAAAGGTTTAGCTATGTCAGCAAAACCTTTAATAAGTCGCCTATAATAACCACACAAATTCACGAAACTCAATACAGCCTTTTGGTTATGAGGAATTAGCCAGTTTACAACAGATTCAATCTTCTTTGGATCAGCTGTTTTTCCTTCTTCTGAAACGATGTATCCTAAATATTCAACTTGCCTGCTGAAGAAAACACATTTCTTCTTATTAAGACGTAATCCTGCTTCTTGAAAACGAACAAACACTTTAGGTTAATTATTAACTCATCAAATGACTTTCCCAATACCATAACGTTATCCAAATAGACTAAACAGAATTTTGAAAGCTAGTCTCTGAGTAATTTTTCCATTAAACGTTGAAAAGTCGCAGGTGCGTTGCATAAACCAAATGGTATAACTGTAAATTGCCAAAGTCCTTTTCCGATTGAGAAAGCCGTGATTTTCCTATCCTCTTCTCGAATCTTGATTTGCCAGTATCCACTCTTCAAGTTCAAAGTACAAAACCACGAATATCCTGCAAGTTTATCAAGAGTATCGTCAACTCTTGGTAAAGGGTACGAATCCTTAATTGTAATTGCATTAATTTTTTGAAAATTAATACAAAAACGAATTTTTCCATCCTTCTTCTTCTTGGGAACTACAGGTGAACAATACGAGTTGTCTGATTCTTCAATAACTCCTTGAGAATGCATCTCAGCAATAGATTCATCCAATTCCTTAACTTGATGAATAGGGGATCTTCGAATAGGTTGTTTAATTGGTTGATTATGGAGTAATTGAATTCTATGTTTAATCAAAATACATTTTCCAGTAACGTCATCATCTTGAAAAATCTCCTCAAATTCTTGAAGAAGATCTGCAAGCTTCCGTCGTTGATCTTGATACAAGTTTTCTGAGTTCTTATCAAAAATTTCTTGTAATGTCTCTGGTACATCCTCACTAGAATCAACTATTCTCGAAATCTGTTTATTGATGATTGAACTTGGAGTATTTAAAATAATTTTAGTTATCGAATCTATAATACCAGTTGTATCAAGGAAATTACTACCAAGTATACAATCATCAATAATATTTCCAACAAAAACATCTAAATTAGCTAGATGTTCACCCAATTTTATCGAAGCTGAAATCAAAAATTCAACTGGTACCTTTTCTCCAGTCGGATACTTAAGAGTTGTAAAATTAATAGGAATTCTTTTATCTTTTGACTCTACAAATTTCGGATTTGTAATAGTCACATCAGAACCAGAATATACTTTAAAAATACAAGTTTTGTCATTAATTAAACCATCAAAATAAAATTTATTTGAGTTCCTATTAATTCTTCCAACATTATAATCAATCAGACAAGAGTGTGTGTTTGTTGGAGTCTTGTCAAGTTCTGTTGAACTCGCTCCAGAAAGTTCAACATAACCTAGTTTCCCTGGTCGCTCATCTGATTTGGACAATTTGATCTAAAATGTCCATTTTTATCACACCTCCAACATTCAATATCCTTAAAGAAATCTTGAGATCTCTGTTTGTCCGAAGATTGAGGACCTTTAGACTGTGAATTCGAAGAGTTGATTCCAGTCTTATATGTGTCATTCGTTCTCCTTGAAGTTTGAGATCTCTTATCTAAAGCACGAATAACCTTCACTTCCATAGCGCGAGCAAGAGCAACTTTCAGAGAAGTTATCTTTTCTAAACGAAGGATCTCCCTGATGGATGAATCAAAAATAGCAACTATAAATTGGGCACAAGCGATTTTATCTTGGACTGCAAATGGACATTCCAGATAAACCAAAGCAGAAAGTCTCTCATGATCGGCAGCCAATGTTGGGAAATCTTCACCAAAATGTTGACGTCTGTTCTGAAATTGTGCATAATAAGTGGGTGCTAAGTGTTTATCACCAAAATGAAGTTCAAGACGGGAAACTAAATCATCAAAATTTGACGCAGTCGAATCAGATTCAACGAGAATTGATTTTGCTCTTCCTTTCAAACAAGAAATAAGAGCTGCTGATTTATTTGCAGTGTCCAATTGTTTGCTGTAGCGATGACTTGAATTTGAACCGAAAATTCACGAAGAGGTAATGGTCCATCATAATCATCAGCTTTCAATTTAAAAAAAAAATCCGTTCCGGAGTGGATAGGTCTAGTGTTCGGTAAAACAGAATTATCTACATTTGAACCTAAACCACTAGTATCAGTAATCAAAGGATCAATAACAGAAGTTCCTAACCTAAGTCTATTCTGATTTAAAGATAACCCAGAATCATTGATTTTAGCGTTTTCTGTTTCTGTTGTATGTGAATGTATATCTCTATTCTGTAAATGACTTAGCTGATTAATTTGGCGTTGCTGTTATCGTTCTTCTGCCAGCAGTGTGTTATTCAGGGTCCGAAGTCTCGATATCTCTTCGTTCAAGTCAGTCCTCTCCCTCTGCTCTCGATCACCGAATAGTTCTCTTCGAACTTGTTGATCCCTCAGTAGCCTAATCTGTGCTTCAAGTTTACTCATTGTGATGACGAGCATCCAACAATTCCGAATCTCGAACATGGAGTTCCCTTTGAAAATTCAATGCATCCTCGTTGTATGGAGTTCTTGTGTAATTTCCTCTACACGTTTCTTCAAGCTTGTTATCTCCAAATTCGTTTCAGTGAGAGACGGTTGAGGCTGCTCAGTTGAAACAGTTTTCGGGGATGGAACTGGTGTTCTTGATACCACTCACATCTTGCCGGAACGTAAAAGTATAAAATTTCCACTAAATCACTTTTTCGAAAACACTATCCCGGACGGGCCCCCAAAATGTTATGATCGGGTTCGGGTAATGAGAATGACAACACGTATTTATATAAAAGCACACTTGAACTCGGACTCTTTATTCGAACGTAAACACAACTGTTCTCAACAGCTATGAGAATCAGACTAAACATAAACAATAACATCCGCGACGTCGTTGATCTCGTTGCTAGGGGTTGCTATGCGCGATTCTCGGTGTTCGAATCGCGCAACGTTCGAGCTCGGTCACAACAATATATTCTCTCAAATAGGATGTGGGTACATAGACGCACGAGTCGATGCACGTGCGCTCTCGCAGGCCTGTTGCTCGGGATATGTCACTCGCTCTCGAGGAAGCTGTCCGGGCCGCCTTGTCGTCCTCGGCGACACTCGTAGAAGTCGTTCGTCGTCCCCGACACTCTCGTGGCTATCGTCTCGCCGGACTCGTACGCGCGCTTTCAGGATCGTGCATTGGGGCGGTCTGTCTCGTACGCACAACAACCGTCCCATATGCTCGGTAGCTCCAGCGTCTCTGCTGAAATATTGCGCCTCCGCACGACGCGTCCCCTCCCTTCGCCCTACCTATACTCTCTCTATTTCTCTCTCACCTTTCCTCGACTCCTTCGATATCCCATTGCCGCTGGTGATGCCTGTAACAGCTGTTTTAACAGTGCATGTTATATTGGAGAGAGAGAAAGTATGTGACGAGGTGCCATTACCCCTCACACACCCCTCCTCCAGACGCTGCTAGCCGGAGGTGTGCCTCTCTCAATAAATAAAAGAATTTCATAAATCAAAATTCAAAAAGATAATAATAATGTGAAAGTAAAAAAAAATAGAATAATAATCATTTTCAAAAAAAATATGCGTGAAAGGTGATTTGAAAGGAATACAAAAAAGGTATCTTTTTCTCTCTCTTTATTCGAAGGCGTCTTCGCATATCCTTTCCGCCTTGCGATATTCGTTGTATTCGCGCTTTTGCGCTTTCACATTTCTAATTTTGTGTCTTTACCGTTTTAGACCGCGTGCGTCGAGGAGATACGTCATGATGAGGCGCAGGGGGTTTTGTGGACCCATTTGGTCTTCCTCGACCTCTTATATGTTTATCTTTCGCGATTTCCGCGGACGTTGTGTTGCGTCCACCGCTTATCGCACCTACACCTTGTCATAGACTCCAAACTTACTTGGAAAATGCAGATAGAAGCAATAGGAAAGAAAGTTAACCGTGCCCTCTATAGCTTAAGATTTTTCTGTCATTGCACCACTGAGGCTCTAAGAAAGCATCTTGCTTGTGCTCTGGTAGTCCCGCATTTAGATTACTATTCCGTGGCATATCTTGATGTGTCAGAGGAGCTCGAGACAAAGTTACAAAGGTTCCAAAACTTCATGTGTGAGATACATATGTGGTGTTAGGCGGAATGAGCACATCAATCTTCACAGGAAATATCTTGGCTGGTTTACTATAAAGGAAAGACGAGCGTATTTTGCGGGGTTGTTATTGTATTAAGCAATAAACATGAGACAACCTCCGTACCTTACATCTCTCTTTTTAAAAAACACGGCCAGGACTTCCAGTAGGAATGGAGTAAAAGAGATCTAGGTTCCGGGATCGCGCACTGACACTGGCCTATAGTCGTTTAGAGCTCAGGGTTCGCGTTTCTGGAACAACCTCCCCTGCGATGTGAGATATCTTCCGTCCCTATGTAAGTTCAAAATAGCGCTGATGAGATATCTCAGACAGCAGAGTGGTGACCAACAAAATTAAAATTAAGTGTTCAATATACGAGGTCTGTCCCAAAAGTATCCGACCTACGTTCATATCTTCGCGCGGAGAGACTCAGGCGACCTCTGGAGGGTACGAACGTCACCAGAAACTCCTAACCTTCTCGTCAGTAGCCTGAGATACTAATAAAACGCCTTAGTTCCCGCGCAGCGTGTATTTGTTTACAACGACTTTTTTGCGTTCGTCGCAATTTGCTTATTGCTAAAAATGGCAGAACGAACCGAACAGCGAATTTGCATAAAATTTTGCTTTAATCTCAGTAAAAGTTGTGCGGAAACTATTAAAATGTTACAAAAGGCCTTTAAAGATGAGTGTATGGGCAAAACATAAATAAAAGAGTGGTATAGGCGGTTCAAAAGTGGCTGCACATCTGTTGACAGTGAGCCTCGTTCTGGTCGACCTTCGACGGGAACATCGTCGGATAATGTCGAGCGCGTGCGTGTCGCAGTTGAACACGATCGTCGTTTGACTGTGAGAGAACTGGAAGATGAACTTGTAATACCAAAAAGTACTGTTTGGCGAATTTTAACCGAGAATTTGGGAATGACTCGTGTGTGCAAAATTCATCCCGAAACTGCTCTCAGACCAGCAAAAAAACCTTCGATTAGAAATCGCTCAGGAAAATTTGGAAATGATTAATAGTGATGAAAACTTTCTTAAAAAGGTTATTACTGGTGATGAGTCATGGGTTTATGGTTATGATCCTGAAACAAAACAACAATCTTCGCAGTGGAAGCTTCCATCTGAGCCTCGGCCGAAAAAAGCTCGTCAAAGTCGAAGCAACATCAAGTCAATGTTGATTGTTTTTTTCGATTATGAGGGCGTTGTGCACCACGAATATGCCCCTATAGGCCAGAAAATAAATAAAGAGTACTACGTTGAAGTTTTGAAAAGATTACGTAATGTAATCAGGAGAAAACTACCGCAACTTTGGGAAACCGGTGACTGGCTTCTTCATCACAACAATGCTCCAGCGCACGCATCAAACCTTGTGCAGCAGTATTTATTGAAACACAGTGTTGCGCAGCTCCGCCAGCCTCCATACAGTCCTGATATAGCTCCCTGCGACTTTTGGCTGTTTCCTCGATTGAAAATGCCGCTTAAAGGACATCGATTCGACAATAAACAGACTGTTGAAACTAATGCGACGAATGCACTAAAGGCGATTCCGAAGTCTGACTTTCAAGAGTGCTTTAATAAGTGGAAACTACGATATGAGCGTCTTGTTCAATCAAATGGGGACTACTTTGAAGGATGCCACCCCCCGGATGACGAAGAATAAATCAAGCGCCGAGAAATCGAGGTAGGTCGGATACTTTTGGGACAGACCTATGTGTTGCTTATTTTAATATTCTATGTATTGTACCTGTCTTAATTTATTTATTTATTTATTTATTCCTGTCTATTTATTTATTTTGTGTACTTATTTATGTATTTACATATTTATTTATACCTATATGTTTATTATTTATTTATTTATTTATTTATTTATTTATTTATTTATTTATTTATTTATTTATTTATTTATTTATTTATTTATTTATTTATTTGTTTGTTTGTTTGTTTGTTTGTTTGTCTGTCTGTCTGCCTGCCTGCCTGCCTGCCTGCCTGCCTGCCTGCCTTCCTGCCTGCCTGCCTGCCTGCCTGCCTGCCTGCCTGCCTGCCTGCCTGCCTGCCTGCCTGCCTGCCTGCCTGTCTGTCTGTCTGTCTGTCTGTCTGTCTGTCTGTCTGTCTGTCTGTCTGTCTGTCTGTCTGTCTGTTTGTTTGATTGTTTGTTTGATTGTTTGTTTGTTTGTTTGTTTGTTTGTTTGTTTAATTATTTATCTAATTATTTATCTAATTATTTATTTATTTATTTATTTATTTATTTATTTATTTATTTATTTATTTATTTATTTATTTATTTATTTATTTATTTATTTATTTATTTATTTATTTATTTATTTATTTATTTATTTATTTATTTATTTACTTATCTATTTATTTATTCTATTTCTATTTATCTACCTATCTATCTATCTACTGTAGTCGGTTGCGTTCCTACACTATTGCTAGCAATTTTTGCCTTACACTGGACAACTACCACGCTTTTTTTCTACTACTACGGGCGCATCGCTCGCAAGCGACTCATCTGGCTTAAGCTCGAGGTTATTCGGTCCCTCGCCGTCCTTCGAAGTATCTTCTACAGCCTTATGTTCGGAGTCCGAGGGCATGGTGTCATCGTCTAAGTACGGTTTCAAATCTTTCACGAAGATTTTTTCCACCTTGTTTCCATTTTTGTCAGCCAGTTGGTAGGTATTGTAACCTTGTTTCTCTGAAATGACGTATGGCCCAGTGTATTTAGGGGCCCATTTAGCAATGATTCCTTGGGGCGTACATGAAAGAATGCAATTACGCCGCAATACTTTCTCGTCAACCGCATATTGCACGTCTCGTCACTTGGTATTATAGTATTTAGCTTGGCGTTCTTGCGCTTTTGCTGATTTTTTTGCGGCTAAATCTCGCACTTCACGCAGTTTATTCATGCGCTCGTTCCAATTTTCTAACGCAGCTGCCTCTGCCTAATGCGTTGCAGCGAGTTCTTCTTGCCGTCGTAGTGTACTTGGAGGTACAGGGTTGCGTCCGAAAATCAGAAAAGCTGGTGACAATTTCGTGGAGACTTGCTCGGTGGTATTATAGGCAAACACTAGCTCGAAATGTGTAAATCCCAAGTACTATAGTTTGTCTCAATATACGACGTGATTATGGTCTTAAAAATGCTGTTTACTCGCTCCACGGGATTTGCTTGCGCATGATACGGTGGTATTGTGGTGTGGACCACTCCATGTTCTTCGAGGAATTGATTCGCTATCTTGTTATTAAATTCCGTTCTATTATCAGAGTGGAACGTCTCCAGCACTGCGAAGCGTAGGAAGATCTTCTTTCTGAGTTCCTTTTTAATCGTTTTCGCATTTGCCTTGCGAATGGGGATAAACTCCACCCAGCGCGTGAAAAGGTCCATGAATACTAGCAGGTATTCATGACTGCGCGGTGTACGAGAGTTGGAGCACATAATATCTCCATCGACTACCTTCCACGGTCTCGTTACAATACGCCGGCTCATAAGTCCTGCAGGTGCTAATTGGACAGCTTTGTATTGCTGGCATACTTCGCAGCAACGTACGTAATTTGCTATGTCCTTATAGATTGATGGCCAATAATACAGCAATGCGATACGCTCATATGTTTTTGCGCGTCCCAAACGTCCAGCTGTCGGCTCATCAGGCTCTTCATGTACGACTTGCATCCGCTTTTCTTTTTGTAGGACTAGCTTCCAAGCATCCTGGTTCTCTAAAAGATCTTCAATCGAAGTATCTGATCGATAGTAATATAGTCTGTTGCCAACTATTTTCCAATACGGATGCTCCGTGGTATTGGCGCGAACTTTCGCTTTCATTGCCAGATACCACGCATAACTAGTATCCTCGTCTGGGCAACTGACTGACGCAACTTGTACTTCCGACTCATCCTCGTACATGTGAGATAATGCGTCTGGCACCCAGTTTTCAATGCCTTTCCTATACTCAACCTCGAAGTCATAGGCAAGCATTTCGAGAGTCCACCGTGCCAAGCTTCCTGTGGGATTCTGAATTCTTCGTAACCATTTCAAATTGATATGGTCCGTAATAACCTTGAAGTGGTAACCTTCCACATAAGATCGGAACTTTCTTATGGCCCACAGCACTGCGAGACACTTTCGTTCAGTTGGAGAGTAGTTCCTTTCCGCTGATGTCAACGATCTGATGGTGAAAAGAGGGACTATGTAACACTGGAGCAGATGTGATCAACGCCTTTATCTGTTCAAATGCCATCTGTTGCTCATCAGCCGATACGTACTTGACATTTGATCTAGTAAGATGGGTAAGCGGGTCCGCAATCGTGGCGAAATCATTAAAAAAATTTCGATACCACGATGCCATTCCTAGGAATCGTCGAAGCTGTTTAAGATTTTTCAAAGCAGGGAACTCCAATACTGTGTGGCTCAAGCTCAGGGCCGATAATTTTGTCACTCAATTCTTAGAACGTGGTGGGCCCGCCCGATACGCTATATTGGAGAGAACAGAATTCGGAAAGGCCAAGGCCTGGCACCGTAAATGCAATCAAGTGTCGTGATTCTTCGTATAACGGCACCTGATGATATGCACTGCTTAGGTCAATACTGGAAATATAGCGCGCTTTCTGTAGCTTTCGCAGGATAGAGTCCATGTAAGGAAGCGGATATGCAGATACCTTAGTCACTCCGTTCAATTTCCTGTAGTCGACGCAAAAGCGATAGGAGTAGTTTGACTTACGGACCATTACCACTGGGCTCGACCATTCGCTATGAGATCCACGAATGATCCCTGCCTCCAGCATTTGATGCACTTGGGCATGCATTTCTTCTTCAAGTTTCTTGGAGACTGAATAGTACGTTTGCCTAATAGGTCGCGTAGAACCAACATCAAGCTTATGTTTGATAAGATCAGTGCGACCTAAAGGCACTTTGCCCTTTGGTAATACTTGATCCATCATCTCCTGTAATTGTAAACGTTGCCCCTCTGTAACATCGGCTAGTCCAACCGAGGAGATGGGAATTCGCTCATCCGCTCCTACTGCTGCTACCTCGAGAGGGAGAAGTTCCTCAATCCCTTCTACCTGTAATTTATTTTCGCGAGGTAGGATGTGTGCGTTGAACGCTCGCTTAAAATCTACTCCGAGAAGACAGCTTTCTGGTAGCTCAGGTAGGATAACGACCTCTAGGTGGCGTCGTACTTCACCTATATAGAATGGTAAATCGACATATCCGATCACAGGTGAGATCTGTCCGTTAGCCGTACGCACGTCTGATCCTTTACTTGGTGCAATCTCTTTATTACACGCTGCTGCAATCTACAAGCCAAGTGGGCCAATACAGGTACGTGCCGCACCTCCATCATGCAGTGCACGCACTCGGAATCCACTATTTCCCACTTGCATCCACCAGCGAGAGTAGTCTCTCTCGATGTAAGGAGCTGAGCCCTCAGAAGCGGCATTCGCATCGTGAGCTAGGTTCTGCCGCCATCGCGATCGGTGGAAGAACTGACTCAACTTGCTCTTGTGCTTCGTTGGTCTCATTCGGGTTAGTTGGCCAGGTCCTTAGGTTGGCTGCAGGGGTGGTATGGACCTGATCTACGCACCCTCCTGCTCTTTTCCCGCACACTCAGGACACGTCCTTGTAGTGTATCCTGACCAGCTACAGCCCCAGCAGATAAGATGGGAACGTAGCCCAGGTGTCTTTCCATTATTCTTGTCGCTGGCCGGCTGGCGTGTTGAGTCTCTTGCAGCCAGACTCATCTTATAATAATTTGTCGGTGCGCGTGGCCCTTTATATGCTAATTCTGGCAGCAAGCACTTATCAGCTGGATGTGGCTCTTTCCAGTTACGCTGCACCTTCACGACATCTTCTGCCTGTCGCGCCAACCGAATCAAAGTCTCTAGATCGGTGATTTGCTCCTTACTCACGATCGCTTGCAACTCTGGCGTAAGGTACTTCGAATTTGTCAATGTACGAAAGCAGAGAAAATATGTAGTCCGTGACTGGTTCTGCAAATCCTTCGGTGCGCGCCGTCGCTTCTGTCACCAACCGCTGTTGATAACGGCTATCCACGCCGTAACAGCGTTGTGCTGCCTCGCAAAAGTCGTGCCATGTGTGCCAATTCTTCCTAGATTTACGACACCATTGGAGTACTGCTCCCTTTAGCATCTCCGTCATGGCATGCAAGAGGTCCTCGTCCTCTATGCGGGCCAGTGTGCAGCACTCATTGACGCGTAGTAAAATTTCTTCAATACTGCGACCTTCTTTTTCCCCGGAAAACTTGATGTTCCAGGATCGAACCGATTTCCCATATAGTTAATACGATGACTAGCAAATGTACTATTATGCCATTATCGCGTTGTCTCAGAATACTGAGGCACTCCCCTCCCCCTAGACTCTGGCCGGGTTGAGAGTGTCTGATCACGCTGGCGAGCTATATATGTTTCTCTCTCGTCTGTTGAAGAAGTGATGTAAAACTTGGGGTTTTTGCGTTAAGTTGCGAACCATCCACTCTTGCAGCTTCTTCCTCTTGTGTCCTTGTATCGTCTTTTAGCTAGTAATCATCCTTATATAGTCGATCGAGTATGTCTTGAAAGGCAACACCTCTGTTGCATTTGGGCGTTGCTCCTAGTCCCTGATGCGTATTCGCCGATTCGCTGTAAGTCATTGTCTCAAAGCGCAGCCTTGTACTCGCAGCTATTTCAGCAAAATTCTCTAGCAGTTCATTTACTTGAGTACTGTATTCTTGTACCAATGCATGTGTGTTTACCATTTCGAGTGCTACGGCTCTTGGTACGGGGTATGACGTGCCATTCGATAACGTCATCATTACCATATTTGGATTTGCAATCATATTCACATATTGTCCGATACCCGTCGAAAATACTGTAGTCGGGTTACTTGTTTTACCCGATATCCCTAAGCCAGTTGCTGTAGCAGTTGTCGTTATTGTTTTGGTACTCGTTACTGCCAGCGTATTTAGCGGTACCGAAGTATTAATTGGCTGGATTCCCCAGAATGATAATGGCATTGGTGGTGGTGTTGGTGGTGGAATGAGCGTTTGTATAGGCGGTTCATGCGTTGGTGGTGTGGTTACGTCAACCAGCGGCGTGTGAATCGGTGTTGTCGTAATCACCGTTACTGCCGCCGTCGCTCCTGCTCCCGCATTATGGTGTACTCCATTCATGTTCCCGAGTCCATTTCCTTGGCATTCAGTTAAGGACATATTTGTTGAACTCATCTGAGTTGAGCTGAATGCCGCTGGAGCGAAGTCGCTCGGTAGCCCCGTTCCTGTTCGGTGGCTGGCCAAATATTGCTGCTTTCCTAATATTTGAGTTTGCGTTCTATCGCTGAATTTTGCATCGCTCAATACCTCGTCGAGCTTCTCTTCTCGGCGAGTTTTTTGCTCTTCGTCGCTTGAGTTGTCTAAACTATCAACGAAATCTGCAGCGGTGTAGTCGCCTCGCAAGCGTCTATATATTCTATCGCTTTTCGCAAATTGCGTGCCATCGCTTTTCAATTCGAGCCTATTTAAAAAAATATCTAACTCTTGTCCGTCTAAACGTAGAAAACACGCTTGGATCTCGGTTCCTACCGTTTCATCATAGGAGACGTCGTATTGATTCGCCATTTTCTTTGTATAGGATCCAAAAAAAATTTTTTTAATACAAGTTATTAATTCAAACTTTACACACTAAAGTAAAGTTTAATTGTACCCGAAAAAAGCAGTGTTTATCACACAAAACAACAAAATAAAAAGAAAATAAAAATGCTTCTTGCAGTGTATTTTATCAATACTAGATTGCGTAAATCGCTTATACGGTATCTATTATCGAGTAACTATTACTCATAAAATACTAATCCAATATACAAGCATTAACTCTGAAACAATACTGTTTTTATCTGATATCGATTTGAATTAACTAACTTGCATAAATTGCTATATAAAAAAAGAATTCAAAATCCTATTTAATTTTCCCAGAAAAATCAAAATAAAATGTTCTTCGAAAAAACGCAAAAAGAAAATTTTTCAACAAATAATTAATTAAATAGTTAATTAAATAATGACATTATTTTATCACAATACGTAAATAATACTAATTATCAATCAAACCAATAACAATTGTTTATTATTAAAAAAAATGAATCCAATAATTAATTAAATAATCGATTAAACAATAATATTATTTTACCGAATTAATTACATAATAATAATAATCATTACTTAAATCAACAACAATTGTTTATTCAACAAAACAATTATCCCAAAAATAAGAAGTTTGTGAGCGATCAAGTAATTAATTAATTAAGTAATTAATTAACTAGAAGTCAATAATTATTACAATTCTTAATTACGTTACTAAATTCTTGTTTATATATAGAATCACCAGAATATTATTATTAATCAATTAACTAAGCTATCTAAATTTCATGGTCACGCAATAATTCGGCGGTTTGATCGCAGTTGTATTACATATACTACACTGCGTCTACGCAGACTCGCACCTACACAACTATCTATAGTCTATACAGTACAGTCAGTGGTATCCTATACACACTGGTATAGTATTATCGCACGCACTACCGGCATGTATTTTCCATACTCGAATATACGGTCTAATAACAAGCCAATCGAAGAAACGACCAAATATAATAAATTAGCTTTTTACCGAGCAAGTGGTCAAACGTATTTTTGTTTACTATATTATTTATTTGAACATAAATTAATTTTATAACCATGTGATTAATTTTATAATGAAACTATTTCATTTCCACCGTCGAAAACAAATCTAATGATAACTAGAACAATTTAGTTATTGAATAATTCACACTATTACTAAATATACTGTAACGAAATGAGGGCGTAGGTTCGCACTATAGGCGACGCGCGCGCAGCAGGGTAGTTACCCAAAGAGAACGTGACTGGGGGCGCGGCGCTGGCCGCGCTGACACCTTGAGCGCGTCACTATCGATTACGAGTTCGATTCGCGCGCGTCAACGCCGATTAAGTCTCGCCGCCATCTTCCCGTGTAAAATCCAGAGCACGCGGAGCGACCTGTTGCCGCGACGTCGCATTGCGAGTGGACTGCGTACGTGAGATATCTCCCCACTGTGCTGTGAGTGTGGAGGCACATCCCACGAGCAGCCTGAGTAGAGTGGAGGAGAAGGAGAAGCGAGTCGGAGAAGGGCGAGACGAGAGGACGTGCTAGCGCCGGCTGCGTGAGAGATAGAGAGAGAGAGAGAGAGAGAGAGAGACAGAGATAGAGCGATCGTCCTCGAGGCACATAACAAGGTAAAGGCTAGCCCGCGCGTTTAAATCGTATAAACAGCGAGCGGTGTACAGGGCTGCTCACCGTGGGAAACGCGCCCTAGAGTGTACCGAGGTGTCGTGACACCAGGCGCGCATACGGCGCACCGTCGCTTGGTCTGCGCACATTGTTAATCTATTATTGTTAATCTATTATTGTTCATCTATTATTGTTAATCTATTATTGTTAATCTATTATTGTTCATCTATTATTGTTAATCTATTATTGTTAATCTATTATTGTTAATCTATTATTGTTAATCTATTATTGTTAATCTATTATTGTTAATCTATTATTGTTAATCTATTATTGTTAATCTATTATTGTTAATCTATTATTGTCAATCTATTATTGTTAATCTATTATTGGTAATCTATCATTGTTAATCTATTATTGTTAATCTATTATTGTTAATCTATTATTGTTAATCTATCATTGTTAATCTATTATTGTTAATCTATTATTGTTAATCTATTATTGTTAATCTATTGTTGTTAATCTATTGTTGTTAATCTATTATTGTTAATCTATTGCTGTTAATCTATTATTGTTAATCTATTATTGTTAATCTATTATTGTTAATCTATTATTGTTAATCTATCATTGTTAATCTATTATTGTTAATCTATTATTGTTAATCTATTATTGTTAATCTATTGTTGTTAATCTATTATTGTTAATCTATTGCTGTTAATCTATTATTGTTAATCTATTATTGTTAATCTATTATAGTTGAATATAGTTTATTTTGTTATTGAAAGTTACACTCGCGTGAGTCAATGTTCCCCACGACCCGTCTGCTCCACGGCCGAGTTAGGCCAATGCGAAAAGCCGTTATATTGGCGCGTTGCGGCAATTAGCTTTCCGCGCTTTCGCGCTCCTTGCAGATCGCGAAAACCCATGCGTCGAGGTTACTCCGCACGGAGCTGAATCCAGCGGGGTTCAGCGAACTTTGCAGCAGGACGGCCAGAGCAGCGGCAGCAAGGCAGAAGCTCAGCGGCGTTACACCGCTGGCTTACTCCAGGTAGGAGCAATAGTGGACGCCAGCACGCGTCGCGTACTGCGCAAGTTAACGCACAACAGCAGTTATTAACAATTGTCCCACCTGTTACAATACACAATAAAATTCCCAATAACTAGTTTGTTTGTAAGTACTTCAAAAATAAATGAAAATTCCCCCAACACTCATTACATTTACTTTCGGCACGAAACAAAATGTTTATATTATTTATGCGAATTCGCTTGAAATATAGGAAATCCAATATTATCTATTTAAACACTCAATGATTTTATCAAAATTAGCACTTTAGTTTTGTAACATAATTTTACATTTTAGCGTAAACAATTGATGACAAAAATTGTTTTTTATTTATCGTTAACTCAGAAAAAATTTAAATTACTAGCTTTTAATTAAGTATTTATTATCTAAAAAAAAACAATTTAACAATCTATTTGTCCACTTGCGAGAGACGCTGTTTACAAATTACTTTTTCCTACACCTTTCGTACCTATACAAATGCTGTTTGGCGGAACAGAAAATTGTAATAGCTCCCGTGTAAAACCGAACAAATAATTCAAGCGCACAATAAAGCCGAAATATTATTTCGCTCTAGTCTGGCTCGTAATCAGAATGTTCCAGTGCCAGCAAAGGCTTGTTTACTTTCCGCACGAATTCTCTCGTGCGGCGAACGTCAACAAAGCCTACGCGTGTGTCGGACCAAGCCGATTCTGCCAACGTTCAAAGTATTTTTCCTTCTTTCACGCTCACGATATTATTACGCGCGATCCGCACTATACACTTTTCCGCTCTTTATACCCTAATCCCCACGACTATGTGAGTTTTTCCGGAGGGCGCCAATTATATAACAGGGTTTTAGCCCGAAGTTAAACCGCGATATAATAATAAATTATGTAGAGCATCAGTAATGTGGGGAAAAGGAGTAGTCAAGATTGGCTAAAGTATTACGATTTACGATATATATATTCTCTCAAATAGGATGAGGGTACATAGGCGCACGAGACGATGCACGTGCGCTCTCGCAGACCTGTTGCTTGGGATATGTCACTCGCTCTCGAGGAAGCTGTCCGCGCCGCCTTGCCGTCCTCGGCGACACTCGCAGAAGTCGTTCGTCGTCCCCAACGCTCTCGTGGCTATCGTCTCGCCGGGCTCGTACGCGCGCTTTCAGGATCGTACACTGGGGCGGTCTCTCTCGTACGCACAACAGCTTGTCCCCTGTGCTCGGTAGCTCCAGCGTCACTGCTGAAATATTGCGGCTCCGCGCGACGCGTCCCCTCCTTTCGCCCTACCTATACTCTCTCTCTTTCTCTCTCACCTTTCCTCGACTCCTTCGATATCCCATCGCCGCTGATGATGCCTGTAACAGCTGATTTTACAGTACATGTTATATTGGAGAGAGAGAGAGAGAGTATGTGACGAGATGCCATTACCCGTCATACAACAATAAATAATATGTAAACTGAGTAGATTAACATACAAATAAAAGATTACATAGTAGAAATAAACATAAATGGCGTTTGACAGTATTATAATTAAACGGAACTAAAGATTTATTTTGTAAGAAACATACAGAAAAGTACTCACAATTACATTTTTACAATTAATAGATAATAAGTAAACAATAAATAAAAAAAAATAACTAGAACATTTTTTTCAGTAACTTTGCAGCATTTGATTAGAAATTATAATACATTTTGGATTAACCATTCAGAGTCACACCAGTTGTATTAAGAATATTATTATTTAAAAATATAATTATTTAATCTTACAGTAAAATAAAAGAGAAAAACGAATCATTTCAAATTTTTCACAACACGCTTCGTAAAAAATAATACATAGAATAAAAAAATAAATACAATAGAGATAACATATAAAAATAAAAGAATACATACACATACTTTGCTAAATTTTTGCGTATACTATCACGTCAAAATTTAAAACACACTCATTCATGACACTTTAACAATCACGCTAATAAATACATTCACACCTAACACTAAACATATTTAATAAATAAATAAATAAGTTAATAAATAAATACGTCGAATAAATAAATAAACCAGATAAATAATTAAATTAAATAAATAAATAAATTTAAATAAATAAATAAATTAAATAAATAAATAAATTTAAATAAATAAATAAATTAAATAAATAAATAAATTTAAATAAATAAATAAATTAAATAAATAAATAATTCAAATAAATAAATAGCTTAAATAAATATTCGAGTCACCTTTGTACATTCTTCACCATGTAATTGCTTAAGGTGCCTGCTAAACGCCGTTTTAAATTTACAAAAAGATGGCAGGCACCTCACACTGCTCGGGAGCGAATTCCAAAGGTGCGCACCTTGAACTCTAAATGAGAAAAGGCCCTTATCGGTGCGCGACCCCGGAACCGAGAGCTCTTTCATACCACCCCTACTTGAAGCCCTGGCCTGGTTTTTTTCAAAGAGGGCAGTAAGATACGGTTGCTGCCGCATCACAACCGCTTTGTAAAGCAGCAGCCCCATAAAATACTCCCTCCTCACCTTCAGATCTAACCAGTCCAGTTTTTTCCTGTAGGCGGTGATATGCTCATCTCGCCTAACACCACATATGTATCTCACACATGAATTCTGTAAACGTTGTAGACGTGTCTGAAGCTCCTGACACGTCAAGAAGAACCACTGAGCAATAGTCGAAGTGAGGTAGTACCAGTGCACATGCCAGCTGCTTCCGCAGTATCTCTGTGGTGCAAGAACGGAATAATTTTAAACTATACAGAGCTCTATTAACTTTCTTACTGACCGCATTCAGTTGCGGCTTCCATGTTAAGCTTCCGTCCATCACAACGCCGATGTTGGTAACTGTATTGGCAAAGGGAACGTGTACGCCGGTATGTATCTCAATGCCTTGCAAGTCAAGGTTCTGAACCTGTTTGATGTTGTGATTAGATCCAAAGATAATCGCCTTTGTCTTGCCGACATTGAGGCGCAGGCCAGCTAACGATGCCCAATTCGACACTGCTCGTGCTACAGCCGACATGCGACCGATACCATCACAAAGACCTTCCAGGGTCACTTGAGTGTACGTTTGCAGGTCGTCAGCGTATAGTATGTGTTCTACACCATCTAAGTCTAGTGCGTCCTGTTAGTCGTTTATGTAAAGGCTGAAAAGCAAGGGTCCCAGGACTGAGCCCTGTGGAACGCCACGATTAGTGGTTAGCCGACCTGAATCCCCTTTTGTATTTGTGACGACTTTCTGTCGTCTCCCCATTATATATGACTTAAGCCACAGGAGAACACACCTGAAGAAACCCACGCGCATCAGCTTACGCAGTAGTTTAGTGTGAGATGGTGTCGAATGCTTTGCTAAAATCAAACATCAACAAAATAGTCAATAGTTTTTTGTTGTTGTTTATGCCTGATCTTATGTCTTCCATCAGTTTTAGTAGTGCTGTCTGTGTACTGTGATGCTGTCAAAGTGTTGTTTTCCTGTAAAAAGCCAGTTATTTGGTCGTGTACTATTTTTTCCAGGACCTTGGAAAGGAAACTCAGTAGGGCAATTGATCGAAAATCTGACACCGTAGATGGGACAGGCTTCTTCTTCAAAGGCACCAATTGAGCTCCCTTCCAAGTTACCGGAAAAATGCCACTGGACAGAGAGGAGTCATAGATTTTAACGATATGATCTCCCACAAACAGAAGAGCCTTAGCCACTATACTTTGGGGGATGCCGTCTTTTCCACTGACCTGCGACGAGAAATGGGCAACAGCCAGGACCACGTCCAAGAAGCTGACTTCTCGGAAAAGAAAGCCGTCATCACTGAAAGTGGTCAAGACGTTGTCAAGTTCTTCATCACTTTCACTTTGTGAGATCGACACCCCTGCAAAGTAGGCATTGAGCTCTTCCGGCGAGATACCATGAAGCTCCGCTCTTGTCTTTGGCAGAAGGCCCAGAGCCTTGAGCTCTTTCCAGATGTCTTTCTTATTACGAATAGCTTCAAAAATTCTTTTTTGGAAAAATCTTTTTCTTGTTTCCTTTGTTCGTAATTCAGCTTCAGCTGCAAGGCTCTGATACTCCCGCCACAGTCTGTCGTCTTCGGTCCGCGCATAGCATCGTCGTACAGAGTCACGTTTTTTGTATAGATGTATTAGTTCAGCATCAACCCATGGTGGATTCATTTTCTTTTTTGGTGTAAATTCTTTTAACGGCGCAATTTTATCTAGCACAACCATGAGGTTGACACAGAGGCACTCTAATTGACTGACTACACCCGCCGCGGGACCATCAATCGGCGACCAATCACAGTCAGCCAGGTGAGACAGGAGGTCGTCTTGCTGGATCGATTTAAAATCCCTGTAGCTGAAAGATTCAGCCACAGGGGATGCAGCAGTTTCGACCCGAATCTCTGTGACGTTGCGGTTTTGCTATCGGTAAATTAATGTCAATTTAACCTCAAAATCGACCTTTAGTTCATTAATTAATTTATTTTATTTTATTTTAAGCTCCCTCCAAGCTCGGAGCCCGGTCTGCAAAAAGCAATGTCGCAAAAGAGTATTTGAAAAACCAAACTTTCCCAGTAGGAAAGCGACCTCTATAATATTCTGTTTTTCTCCCTGGCTTACTCAGTTATCTAAAACCATGCGGCTGTGTGCCTTTATTTATTGAATGGTTTTCACCGCGGAGAGTGGTCGTGATCCTTCTGGCAAACTCTGCCTTTTTTGCTTGGATAATATTTGTTTTTACCACGTCTTACCTTCTCTTCCTTTTCAAATCATAAAAGTAATTTCTCAGTATTTCTATACAATCATAAATAATTTATTAACATGCAAGGATAAGGTTTTTCTCGAGCCATAATAATAAGAGTGTATCTATTCTTTTTATAAAATTCAACATGCGGGCTAGTTTCGCCCGTCTTCGCATTTATTATTATCTAACTATTTACAAGGTTATTTACATGGATTTCGGCGTTTCATATCCGCCTAGCGCGATTCTTCGCGCCCCTACTCTTTCCCTAAATAATATTCGCGTGTTGTACAACGCTTGTCTCCGCTCACCTTCTATATGGAGCGGAATGGCGGAGCGTAGCTTTGAACATTTCTATCGTATCCGCCTAGCGCGATTCTTTCTACGTAAACCCCTTTCAAGGACTATATTCGATAGTCTTAGAGTTTCAAAGCGAGAGAGAGAGAGAGAGCAAGAGACAATCGTCGTGCCGCTCCATAAGGACGAACAGCACAGCGCACTCTGCCAGCGTGTACAATGCGTAACGAACTCACTGGTACGACGTGAAGCTCCTCGCGCACCGTTGCTCAAGCATCGTCGGTGGCTCTGCTCTGCAGCTGAAGATCTAGCTGGCTCTCCCTCACGCTGCTACCGCGGTCTCGTTGTCCGTTGCTGCGCCTCTCACCTCTTAACTCTCCTCGGCCGATTTACCCTGGGCCATTCTTATTCAGCTCGATTCGGCGCTGGCTCGTGTCGGCGCTGGCTCGTGTCGAAGCTGGCTCGTGTCGAAGCCTCGTCGCGTCGGGGTGCGTGGCTGCCTCGTTGATTGTTCGTGAGAGAGAGAGCTGGCGTCGCGTCTCTCGACGTCTCCGTGCCGCGGGGCTCTTCTTCGCCCCTCTCTTTTCCTCCTTTTTCTCTTTGTCGCTCAGCTGGCCTCTCTTACCTTGCTAATTCTCTCGCCTTGATTCTCTCCCCTCTCCCTACTCTACCTTTCCCGTCTGACTCTCCCTTATGCGTGGCTCTACCTCGCAATTGCTCCTGCTATCCCGCTCGATATATCCGTGCGCTTTTATTTAGTGCTTCTTCACCTACATTTGTTTATGCACATGCGTGGCTTGTGCATGTGTATGTGCAGAGTGTTTATGCTCTGTCACATCTCAACCACTATGATGTTATGATGACTGGGAAAAGGCGCCGGCCGATTGTCGCTGCTCAGTACAACGTCATTGTTATTTGTCAAGGTCACATCAATCCATGTGTGAGAATCTCTGAGATGATGAGTCGCAACATGATCAACTATTTGAAGGTTGAGATCATCAGCCAACCGCCTGACAAATCTTGCATCGGCTGACGTTCCGAGTAGGTTTACATTCAGATCTCCCATAATAATTTTATAACTAAAGTCTTGCATATGTGATGTTAGTTTGTCTGTTAAGTCAGAGCCGTGTAAAAACAGTACGCGTGGTGGTCTGAATACCAAAGCAACAAAGACGGGGAAAGGCTGCTCTGCTGAACACTGCACATTAAGTATTCAGGTATAAATGGCCTGCCCTTCCATGTAGTTGGAGAGCTGCATATTAAATTGGCCTTGAAAGAGTTATGAATGTACAGGACCAGCCAGCCCCCTTGATTGTTGCAATCAAGTCTAATTAGTGAATAGTCGTCAATCTGAATGCGATCACTCCCAACAGCAGGGTCAAGGTGCTACTCGGCAACTCCAAATAGATGGTAGGCAGGACCAGCTGAAAGGTGTTGTTTAAGCATGCCAATGTGCCCCATAAGAAAGGTAACATTGACAAAACCTGCTCTCAGTCCCCTTCAGTGAACCCCCCAGCAGTGTCTGCAGATAGTCAACTTTTTGCGACAGTTTCTTTTTGACCTGTTGACGGAATAACAGTCTTGTCAATTGCGCTCACTTTTTCAACATTTTTTGTTTTCTTATCTATGGCTGGTGATGGTTGATCAGTGGTATATGATGCCGCTATTGTTTGAAGATCTGCCGCAGACGAAAATTCATGAGAGACGTCGCCATCACACCTCTTCTCCAGGAAACGGCCCCCTCTATGCCAAACGTATTTAAAATTGAGTCTCATTGCAAGGGCCTTGAGACTTCTATATTTAATAAAACAGTCCTTTGTTAATAATTCATTAATAAAAATTTTCCCATTAATAATCCCATCCCTTGTGTCCTGGTCAAGAGCTGCAGTGTCGACATCTCTAGCATGAAAGCCAGTGATTAGTTTTTTGGCTCGCATAATTTTCTCGCCTAACGCACTGCTGGACAGGGTAACAACCCATGGTGACCGTCTGCGTTCGCTATTTACATCTGCTGATGCCGCAGCTGTCGGTTCCTCTGACTGAAGCAGGCGTATGCTTATTATTTCTAATTTCTGTGTTGAGTTCTCTACACGCTTAGAGACATCACCGTCAAATATGTTGGAAAGTATTAACACCGTGTTACCGTTTTTACTGTTTTTACTGTGCATTGTCCCTCAATCAACCGTTTTCACCCGCGTGCTTCATACAAGTGATGCTGCAGCACCATCACTGTCAATATTATTATTATTTATTTGACTAGATAATTTTTTTTTGTTATTTACAACTTTGTTGAAGCCGTCCTTATTGTTGTTACAATTGTCATTTGTATCGCCTATATTGCTATAGTTGTCAAGTAAATTACTACTGGTAATAAACACATTATTATTTTTACATTTGTTTGTACTAGTCTGAGAAACGGTAGTGTTTTGTATACTGGGGAGCACTGCAATTCGTTGGTTTTCAATTTTGTTTAGTATAAGTTCGTTATTTTTTTGGATATTTTCTACGTTACTCTCAATTTTATTAATAGTAGTTGCATATGTAGTGGTAAAGTTTTCTTTTGTTATTATTTTTTCTATATTCTTTATTATTTTTTTATTGTCACTTTCAGCTCTATTAATTTTGTTAGTTAAGTTTTGGAAATCAGTTTCAAAAGTATTTATTATAAAATTATCAATTTTAGTTTGTGACTCAAAGTTAGTCTGCTCTAAATTATCTATTTTTTCTAGTAACGTACTGTAATTTACCTCAATTTTGTTCAACAAATTGTTTGTGTCGACGTTACTGTCATGTAATATTTTATTATTGATTTTTAAATTGTCTATTTCTTGGCAAAGCACTTGCTTTTCTTTTTTCATCTTCTCCAGCTGGGAGTGTTGTTTTGACAGTTTTTCCTCAATTTTTAGCAGCTTGAATTCAATTGACAGTGCCAAAGTATGTACTGCTGGTAACGCATTTAGCCTATTAACAATTGCTTCCAATCTGTCTTCAATAGAGGTGCAATGTATAGCAAGTGCATTGTCAATGTTTTTTGAAGTTGAATTCGCGTACACCACCAGGCAGGAGACTGATGTTCCCTTTTTTAAAGCAGTGCTGTCTAACATTCGAGTGACGGACGCATTCACGTCATTAACGCTGCTGTTGTTCCTAGAAGTGAAAGACAGCGATGTATCATTTGCACGGTTTGAATCTGTACTCTTGGCCATGACGTCGCTCGGGGATTCCCCGCTGTGCTCAGCTCCCATGCTGGAAGTAGGCGGGCCCAGTGACGTCACAGGAGACTGCGCGGTCAACCGGAGTTGGCTGCTGGTGGGGGCTGGGCGTAGCCCTATTACAGGCTTTTTATTCGTCGGAGTGGATGCGGCTAGTTTTTTTTTCTTTCCCACTCATATTGTTAGCGTTCGTCGCGCGCGTGACTGCCGACTCGAACATTGACCTCTTCGAGTCGATGCATGCCTGGTACGCTACAGCTTTGGTTTGAAGTTGTAGCGCACTTCGTTGCACGCGGGTAAGTACTGCAAGAGACTTGCACGCCGGATGACAGATTATACTACATATGCAGCACTTACGTAGAGAGTTGCTGCTCCTAGGGACCTCCCTGCAGATGGTGCAGCTGTCGACCATGATGTTGGTGGCGACAAAGATGAGTCGTGGAAGGTAATGGTATTGTGTCTAGGATGCAGCAGGTGTCACCTCAGTAGTCGCGTAGTTGCAGTTCGAGTCGGCAGGTGGCGCCTTGGTAGTATAGGCTCTGCGTGCAGTGTGTCAGAGAGAGAGAGAGACAGAGAGAGATAGATAGAAAGAGAGAGAGAGAGAGAGAGAGACAGAGAGAAAGAGAGAGAGAGAGAGAGAGAGAGAGAGAGAATCTAGTCGAACGAGCTGCTGAAACGAGGACTAGTGTAGTTTTGTAAGTATCTCGTTGATGCGAAATTCCACGCGATCGCTCAGCGTCGGAACATGTATGGACCCGGTATTAACACGCAAACCTGATAGCATAATGTATATATGTAATATTGTAGATTTTTATACTTACCTTTAGAGTGGAAGAGTGAAGGCACCGACCAACGACTCACCTATGAGGTTCTCCGTTTAACATAATCTCTCCATAGACTTCAAATTTATGGTTTCTTTTAACGGAGACCCTCAGTTAACGCAATCGACAAATTTTCTTCCGAAAAAAAGTCAGACGTATTGACCGAGATTTGAGCCCGGACCGCCAGAGTGGAAGTCTGAGCCCCAATCCACTGACAAGGAAAGGTTCTCAGGTGTCCCTCGCTGCTTTCGATAATATTGAAATATGTTGTAGTATATTAAAAAATAAGTGACACGTATTTTTTTATCGGCCGAATACCACTTCTAAAGGGTGAAAACCACCCCTAAAGTTTACCCTAAAAACAGATTTTTATTATTATCTCGAAAACTAATAAAGATATTCGAATGAAACACACGTCAAAAAAATTGTTGTAAACAAATGTAAGTCACTACCCTATTTTCATACTATAGGGTTGCATCCCCTATTCATTATAAGGGTGGATATAATTTTTTTTACATTTTTTTATACAGAAATTTTTAAATCAGCTGAATTTAATTAACTATTGTACTGCTATTAAGAATATTAAAAATTCAAGTTCACGTATTTCAGGATTTTTAAAAAAAATTCATTGCAAGGACTGAGTTCTACAGTTAACCCTTTCAGTTACGTAATTAAGAAAAAATACCAATCAACATAAAAATACTACACTTTATGTTTTTGGGGTCGCTGATGATGAATTTGTTGTAAAAATTACAAAATTAATTGTTTAAACAATTTTGTTTAAACAAATTCTTGCAATATTATTTTTTTTTACAATTTTTGCGCTGGAATTGAATTCTACGATAATAATGAAGAAATAACGTGATCTTTCAAAATATATTAATAATCTTATTTTGTAACAAACAAATTAAATCTAAAAAAAACACGTTTTTAAAAAGTTAAACAGATAATATTCGAGAACGAATTATGAGTAGCGTGAAAAGAGTCAGTATTTTTATCGCGGAATGTTATTCTCTTGAACCGGATTTTGTAAACAACGGAGGACCAGTATTGCCGACCTCGAGATGCGTAAGAACAGCAGTTTGATGAGTAAGAAAATGGATATTTGTCATTTCAATTTTTTTTCTTGGTTTTGAAATTGTACATATATATATATATATATATATATATATATATATATATATATATATATGACAGATGGCGTTGTTGACTAAGCTTGTATTCTGCACAGCAGTACCATCGGCTTTGACTAGTCGAATACATGAAGTGAACTTCGCGATGGTAAAAGATACAAATCTTGATATTGAATAGATATGATAACTTCATCACGGTTATTGAAGGCTAAAAACCGTGTAAAACTGATGAGCGTGTACCTCGTGTACTACAGACTCATCATATGTCACAGACGACTGAATGTTTAGAATTTCTTTCATTTTTCTGTAAATAACGGAAGAATATACAAGTTATTTTCCACCAGGGACGACAATTTTTAAGCCTAGGAATTTTAGAAACTGAATATTTTGCCGTGATAGCGTTTTGGATGCTCGCTGGTGACTGATGACTGTGCGGCATCTTGGGTTGCTTTTAAACTCTCTTCCATAGACGACTCCTATCAAGCTTGTTTCAAACGTAATCTGATTGTAATGATTTCCCCTCGAAAATTTACCAAATTTCCGTCTTTATCGATTATACGCACGTGTAAATAACGTATACTCTTGGTGACAATCGGAAGGTAAATGACTTGAGATGGAACTTCGATGATCTTACAACGTGGAGGAACTGTAGGAAAGAACATGTGTATAGTGTGTACTCTGTGACCGTTTATATAGGCACCAGAGGTGAAGTTGCACTCAACTTGAAGAGTGTTGACCCTGATAATAGACACAGGCAGATCAAAACTGTGAGTAATGTTTGGTGGGAGAAGAGTTTGAGTAGAGCCTAGTAGTTTTCCGATGGAATCTTGTGGTCGAAAATCAATCGTAAGACTGCACTACGAAGATTATTGTTATTGGGCTTCGAACAGATGGATATACCCTTTAAAGCAAGAGTTTTGCTGAGATCTCATTACCAACGTAAAACTTGTTGTTCCAAGTATCGATATTAGGTATCGAATTAAAGGTTAAAAGTTCATCTAATCCGAGAACGTAGTTATTGTACGGTGAAAGTTCATTAGGCAGAAATTATTGAGCTTCGAGAATAGATAAAGTACCGGCAAGACTCAGTGTTAATTAATCACGAAAAGCGGGCGAGATCTCGTAGACGATCAAGATCACGAAGCAGAGGCACAAGACTAAGAAGACAGTCCAGATTATGGGATCGCTCAGAATCGCGACGACGAGCGGGATCTTGAAGGCACTCGAGGAGGCGTTCAAGATCGGCGAAAAGAGGTGCAAAGATGTCAGATAAACGACTATCCATATCGAAATTGCCGCAAGTTCCAAGGACAAGGGTGACTCCGAGAAGAGAGCATTTAAGCGAATTTCAAAATTGCGTACAGTGCATTAGCCCAAAAACACCACCTGAACTACCGAATTCAAAAAATGAGCAACGGTAAATAAATCATTTGATTTTAGTTTTCCACTTTAGGCGTTGTTATGTTATCAAGCCTGCTTGCATATAGCTGTGTATAAACCAAAATTGATAGATCGATTGAGCCTACATGTGTGGTAGGACAGCATCGAAAGCAATAGGGCGGAGAGAGTGATAACTAATATAAACCCATAGATGGCGCAGCAAGCCAAGAGACTGAATGCGTAGACGAAGCAGTCTTGAGAGCGCTCGGTGAAGATGCACAGGCCGAGAGTAAGAAGTAGTTGAAGCTGCATAATGTATTGATCTCGAGATGGAAAAATTATTTATCTGTGAGAATTAAAAAAGATAACCTTGATAAATTACTTCGTAAATATCCGAGAACCGAAGATTATATATTGGAAGCTTCCCAATTAAACAAGGAAATACAAGATGGTATGACTGCAGTAGCGGCCAAAAGAGATCAGTATTTTATAGATTCTCTGAATATTACTGGATCGAGTTTATCAGCGGTCGGAGGATTTCTGTCAGATTTATTATATGACAAAACTAGCAGCCCTGAAAATGTGCAGTTGACTGGAAAACTGACGGATGTTGGGAAACTGCTAACTGATCAGTACCATCATGTGGCTGCGTCTAGAAAGACATTTATCACTCCCAGGCTGAGCAAAAATTTGCAGGAAATATTTAATAAATCTTATTCGGAGGCTTTCTTGTTTGGAGATAATTAAGAGCAAATGATTAAAGAAGCAAAAGAGATTCACAAAATTAGCCAGGAAATCAGAGTACTGGCAACTCCTAAGAAATATGTATTCAAGCAGCAATCTGGCTCTTTATACTGGAAAGGTACCGAACTGCTCAGCAGATGGCCCTGAAGTTCAGAAATGTAGCAAGAGTGAATTACCCTCCGAAAAACAGGCAAAAACTGAGTCACAACAGACCTCAGCTACCTTATAATTCTCAGGGACCGCAAGTAGCTCAGGGGTCTCAGATGGTACGGCAGTTTGCACGCCGCAGACGCTAGAGGTAGGTCGGATTGCCGGAAGGTTAAAACATTATCAACAGTAATGGCATAAAATAACCAAGGACCCAGTGATTCTAGATTGTATAAAGGTTTATAAAATAATATTTAATAAGCCGTCTTTCCAAAATATTAGTCCAAATCCTATATTTAAGCTTGACGAAAAAATTCACGTGAAAAAAGAAAGAAATAAATTTATTGAGAAAGGAGCTGCAGTAAAATGCAAGCCAATTAAAGGACAATTCATATCAAGCTATTTTTTAGTACCTTAAACAGACGGTTCCTTTCGTTTAGTTTTAAGGCAGGTTTGCGGTGGATTTTTTTGGAAAAATCATTTTTTTTTTTTATTTCATTATTCGATAGCAATACTATCTAGACATATTTTAAAACTAATACAATTAGTTCCTACGGCCGGGAACAAGCAGAAAAGAGGCAGCACCTACCGCGTTTGAGCGCGCGCGCTCGGCTGCTCCTGCAGCGGCCGGCGTTGCGCTGCCGCTGCCCCCCTCTCCATCTTTAATCCTAGTCCTGCTCCTATCCCCCTTCGTAAATAGCAGTTTTGGCGGCCATTTACCTAATTCAGTGACCGCTCAGTCATCCCAAGCGTCGCGTCGTTGTGAAATTGAACCGTTGTGAAAAAGTGGTATTATTACTATGTGTGATCGAAAGGGCAGCAGAGAGAACGAAAATAAGCCAGGTCGATCAAGAAAACGCTCGTTTCACGGGAATCGGCATACTTCTGATGCTGATTCAAGTTTACCTAGTACTTCTGCAAAAAATATTCATAATGGTGATCCTGATTTTCAAGTTGCAGTCGATCCAACTATGCTATACTGTATAGTCTCTTATAGTGTATTCTTGGCCTTACAGAACATTGTGATTTGTAAAACATGCAAAAGTGAAGTGCGTTTTTCGAAATTCAATCAGAAAGGTTTAGGCTTTGATTTAAATGTGGCGTGTAAATGTGAAAATGACGTTCGCATTCCATCGAGTCCAAAAATTAGCTCTGGTTACGAAATAAACAGAAGATTTGCTTTCGTAATAACGCTTCTTGGCATAGGTATTCAGGGTCTGAATCATTTTTGTGGATTGATGGATTTGTGTACTGGATTTAGTGAAAATGGATATTATGATATTGTTAATCACATTCACATAGCAGCCAAATCAGTAGCATTATTAGCTTTTAAAAAAGCTGTAAATAATGAGGAGAAAAAAGCAAACGCAAGATTGAAAATCGGGTCACAGTCTCCGGAGATAGTTCATGGCCAAAAAGAGGTTTTTCGTCATTACTTGGCTTAGTCAGTTTGATAGGCAAATATACAAATAAAGTTTTAGATCTCGAAGTGAAGTCAAAGTTTTGCAGAGCGTGTGAAACCTACGATGGTGACCATAATACTCCTGAATTTGAAGCTTGGTTTGAAGATCATGAACAAGATTGCACAGCTAATCATGAAGGTAGTTCTGGAATGATGGAATCGAATGGAATTCTGGACATGTTCAAAAGATCCATTGAACTTTATAAAGCTATTTATGAATATTATATAGGTGACAGTGACACCAAAACCTTCAAAAATGTAATCGATGAAAAACCGTATGGAGACGAAGTAATTGTAAAGAAGAAAGAATGCGTTTTACACGTGAAAAAAAGGATGTTTCGGAGAGCCAAAGAGGCTAAGAAGCAGTTAACTCAGTTAAAAAAAATTAAAAAAGCTATATAAGAAGCTGCCTTGAAAAAATCAGGCGCGAAAAAATCGACATCCAAAAAAAAGCCGATACTCAGAAAACTTTGGCTTTAACTGGTAAAGTTATGTCCGAATTATCCGCTTTTTATGGCATTGCTGTTCTGAATCATCCTGACTCACTCGAAGAAATGAAAAAAGCTATTTGGTCCACGTTCTACCATAGAAGCTCGACCGACGACAATCCACAGCACCAATACTGCCCAGACGATTCTTGGTGTAAGTATCGTTTAGCAGCAGCACAGAATAAACTGAGTACTTTTAAGCATCTCCCCGCTTTTGACAACGATACTCAAGCAGTACTTAAACCAATTTATGAAGACATCACTAGTGAAGATTTATTAGAAAGATGCACTGGCGCAAACACTCAGAACAATAACGAAAGTTTTAATTCTTGTGTTTGGGCCATGGCTCCAAAATACACTTTTTGTTGGAAAAAAATCGTTGAAATAGCAGCTTATACAGCAGCATGCACTTTTAAAGGCTTCAGTACTGTATTAAAAATAATGATTGTTATGGGCGTAACAATAGGCAGTGAGGCTCAAAAATACGCTGAGAAAGTCGATGCAATGCGCGTGCGGAAAGCCGAACGGGTTGCTTCTCAGGCTTCAAAAGAAAGCAGGGTGGCCCGCAGAAACGCTATAATACGAGAATATGATGCTTGCGAGGAAGCTGAAGGAGTTATATATGGAGCTAGCATCGCTGATTGAGTGTAAGACCCTTTTTTTCTTAAATTTTCATAAAAAAAACTTTGAACGCGTTTTTCTCGAAACAACGCTTTTCAACTCTATCGACACGATTTAAAAAAAAACTACTGCACCGATTCAGTTGAAATTTGAACAGCTTACTCCTGACATATGTTCTTTTTGTATGATCTAGGATTATAACGATCAATAAATTTTTCAAAAAGTTATAAACAATTTATGTTGCAAAAAAAGAGCCAAAAAATTCAAAAGTCCGTCATTTTGTTTTTTTCTGGTAAAAATGAAATATCCTAGACTATGCAATAGCCAAAACTATAAGTTTTAAGAATCTTTTTAGTTTTTTGATTTCAGATGATCCGTTGGTGAGATATCGTGTCGACAGTCAAACAAAAGAACAATTTGGAGGCGGCCATTTTGTCAAGAAAAATCCGTAAAAAAAAAAAAATTTTATTTCTTCAAAATGTGTATTTTAATATGTAAAAAGTTTGAACAATAAAGATTTTTTTTTGTATGAAATAAAAATTATGGAATAAATAGGGCAAATCCACCGCAAACCTGCCTTAAATTTGAAAAAACTTAATACGTTTATTAAAACAAATCATTTTCAGATGGACGACTTACGTACAGATATAATTTTGGTTTCCAGGGGTATATATAGGACAAGTAAAGATTTGAAGGATGCGTATTTCTTAGTTGCGGTAGCTAAAGGCAGTATAAATTTCCTTAGATTCATATTTAATAACGAAATTTACGAATTTGTCTGATTAGCTTTTGGTTTATACCTCTGTCCGTATTTATTTACTAATGTCATGAAACCTGTTATCGATACATTAAGAGAAAAACGGTTTTTATCTAGTATATATTTAGATGATTTTCTATTTCTTGGTAAGAGCAAAAAAGAGTGTCTTGTTCCACACAAATAATGGTCCGGCTATTGATGAAATTAGGATTCAGTACCCATAATAAGAAAAGTGAGTTGGAACCAGATACCCGTGGGCAATATTTGGATTTTATTTTATAATAATTTTGCGAATAAAAAGAAGTGTGTTATTAGAGACTTTGCTCAAATAGTGGGGAAATTAGTGGCTTGTTATCCGGGCATTGATTATGGAAAGGTTCAAATTTTGATAAAAAGATGTCGATTCCTGAAAGTTTGCACGTATATTTTAAATGGTTTAATTTTTACTTAGAAATGTATTCGGATGCGTCATTATGAGGATGGGGAGCGTATTGTAGAAAGAACCAGCTCACGGATTTTGGAATTTAGATGAAAAACGATTTATATCGTCATAACGTCATATTAATCATTTAGACTTATTGGCAGCTTTTCATGCCCTCAAATGCTTCGCATCCGACTTAAGAATTAAAGAGACTTTACTCCGTACAGATAATACAACAGCCTTGTCATACATAAATAATATGGAAAGAATGCATGTTATGAGTTTAAATACAGTAGCGCAAAAAATATGAGAATGGTGTTAGATAGAGATCTGCGAATATATTTATCATATATTCCATCGAAAGAGAATATTGAGGAGAGTGTCACACCTAAACATACCTAAAACCGAAGCCTAGTACCTGGAATTTCGTCCCATAGGTCATTGGGGACAAGATATGCCCGTTTGTGATCAAAATACGCGTCATTTCAGTAAAAGAGTGGTACTTATACTTCGTATTATAACTCTGCAAGTTATTTTGCTAAAGAAATGATGAAATAACATATAAAAGTTAACTAAAAGAGCTTTAATTTAAACTTTCTTACATATTAAAATATTAGGTCTGCAATAGCGCTGGCTATTGGGGATACAATTTCCAATGATAAAAATATGACAAGATTCTTCAAGGGGATATATAGGCAACGGCCGTTCAAGCCAAAAGATAATAAAGTATGGGATATGCAAGTTGTTCTAGATGAGATGATAAAAATATATCCGTTAAAGGAATTGAACTTTACTCAATTAACTGAAAAACCTGTCACCTTACTTGCGTTAGCAACGGCTCAGCGTGCGCAAAAAATTGCTTTAATTAAAATCGAAAATATAAGAGTTATTAATAAAGGTTTGGAGATAGAGATCCAAGATCTCATCAAAACGTCGTGCCTTGGAGCTGCTCAACCTCTTTGGCAAGTGTCACAATTTGAAAAAGAGCCACGATGTTGCACTGCTTGAACTTTAATAAGATATATAGAAGTAATAAAAGAAATTCAAGAATCTATTACAGAGCCTTTTATTACTAATAGAAAACCTTATAAGGCAGTATGTACATAATCCATCAGCAGTTGGATCAGGAGCCTGTTTGATAGAGGTGACATAGATGATACATTTACAGCACATAGTACTAGACATGCGTCGACATCGGCTGTAGCCCAAACAAGGGCGATCATGAATCTTATAAAGAATACTGCTGGCTGGTAGACACATCGCAAATGTTCGTGAAAGTTTATAATAGACCGATAATAGAAAAAGATAATATATTTACATCTACAGTATTCTCAAAGATTTAGAGTATCTCAGATTTTATTTTCATTGAATGTAATAAATAAATCATAACGTAATTAAGCAAATGCTCTTTTTCAGAAAAGAAATGTACAAAAAAAGCTAGAAAAATTTCGGTATATCTTCAAACATCTACATAAATAATTAATCTCGAGAACAAGATAATATATAATTATTAAATCAAACAAACTTACCTAAGTGAAGTTCGATCATAATTATATGGAGTCTTGTTCGAGAAGATTATATTCCCTCCCTAACTTCCCCAAAATTACCCGAAAATGAATTTTTTTTACTTTAACTTTGAACGATATGAGATGGGAGAGCGCGGAGGTGGCTAGAGCGGCCGGCGCTTTTTCATTTGGGATAAACGTTGTGGTGACACCTATTGACGCGAAGTAGTACTACATAAGTAATTAATCTTATGTACTACTACTGAGTAATGGAAAAGAAAACATAAAACATATATTGATTATCTAAAAAGCGCTTTACAGTCTTCTCTTATTTTGACGTATTTAATAATTTTTTTTTACAAGTAATCGGAGTAAATGCATATTTTTGTAATAAAGACAGCAACTTATTTTAAAACTATTTAATATAATTGTTTTTTCTTTACATGTTATTGAAGTAAATGTATATTTTGGTGATAAAAACATGGGTTTTTAAAACAAATTCCATACCTATTAGAGTACATCAATTTTAAAAAATTTAAAAATTTTTTTAACTATAAATAAACAAAAGTTAATGTTTTTTACGTTGTTTAAACTCAATTTATGATCTGAAAAAAAAATATTTTTTGAACTTTAAAAATATAAAAGAAGATTTAATCGTATGCCAAAGTATAATATATATTATGAAAAAAAAATTTAAATTGTATAAATAACTTAAAAAGTTTTTGCATATCAAGTTAAATTTTTTCAATTGACAATAATAAAGTTGAAACACTATAATTGTTGATTAAATTTTATTTAAGAATATAATAAATGCATACTACTTTTTTCAAATAATTTTTTTTAGTAATTTTGTAATTTTGTTCGAGTTTAATTTCTTTCATTGATATTATGAGTACACTTAAAACTTACATTCGGCTTGCCTCTTCCTGTTTAAACATTTCATTTTGTTGATATTATCGTTAATCAATGTATTACGATTTATTTGATTTGTAGCTTGATTCATTCTCGAAATAAGCACGGTATATTTAATTAAAATAAAAGTTTAGCGTATATTATATGAATATATTAATAGAAAATTATATTACAAACAGATACTAAATTACTCGTGTTTAAGTTTATCACCTACCCTTCTTTATACCTACCTGATACCTCACTATATGCTTCTCAATAACTATGTCAGAGTGTATGCGATTCCGAACGTTCTCTTCATCTTCACGATTTTATCTCATCCAATAACCCCCACAACCCCCACACCTCCTCCTCCACATTCCACCCATCTCATCCACTTACGCCACTCCTTCTATGCTTACGGTATATATCATGACTTCCTTCCCAAATCCTTATAGTTACCTCTTTTTTTTCTTTGATATATATAGATATGTACCAACCCTGTTGAAAAAAGTTACATAACTTTGTGATGTAACTTTATTACATTACTTTGTTACATCACTTATGTATCTTTTCAATTTATGATGTAACAATTTAGCACTTTTTGATAAAATAAAAGTATTAAAGCTTAGTCCATCAGTTTGAGTACTATCTTCCGGATGATACTTCCACATTTATTTCACAATAATTTTAATTACCACGGCCATCCACCTCCCCATCATCCACCACACTCTATCCAGCTACATTTTCTGCATTCTCATACGTTCCCAGTTCTTCCGGTCCCATTTAATTTATTCCACAATGTACTATATCGTAGAAAATGAAGGATTAATTAGCGTCTTATTGTTAGTAATTACAATCATTATTTTACTTAAGGATTACAAAATAATAAGGCGTAACATTTATTTAATATTATTTAAAATGTATTTCCTTACAGATACTTTCTCCTCTTTAGCACAAATTAAAAATTGCATCGCTTATTACAGAATATCACCGATCATACTCTACGCTTAAGCGGGCCTAACCACCATAAAATTACAAATAAATTGATAATATGGGCAAATACGCCGAACTTTTAACGTTCTGCATAAAAAAATGTTTAAAATAAAAATTGAGGGCACGTAATTGGAAATTTGTGGCCACGCTTTTAAAGCCACTGACGAAAATAATTTATGCTCGTACCTTATTTTTACAAAACGGTATTTGTAGCCCATAAGAATATCATTGTATTTCTATATATACTATATTGGTTCTTTTTGGACGATAACAAAATTTTAAGCTTGCTAAATATTTAAAATGGAAAAATCACGCAAACATGATAACGTGTATATATATATATATATATATATATATATATATATATATAGGTTTGAGGTCTCAAAATGTTCGACTGGTCAATACATTTCGAAAAAGTTCTGGCCTTTTCAAAAACCCAATATGGCGCATAAAATATGGCATCTGAAAGCCACGTTTTCATGGCACATTCAACAAAAACGATAGTAAAAATGTTCTAATTTGTGAAATATACCTCCAAAAAGCATGTAAAACTCATTATGGGACTATTTATAGAAAATGCTAAAGGAATTCCAAATTCAAAAATGGCAAATCCAAAATGGCGGACATTATACCACCACCAAACCCATTGTACCGCAACAAATGATTTTAGATCAGTTTAAAGTATCGATATGGACGTTTTCGGAGTCACTGAATCTTATTTTAACCTCGAAATTTCTAAATTCAAAGTGGCGGATCCAAAATGGCGGACATTATACCACTACCAAACCCATTTTACCGCAACAAATGATTTTAGATCAGTGTAAAGTATCGATATAGGGGTTTTGTGGCCTCTGTATCTTATTTTAATATCGAAATTCTAAAATTAGAAATGGCATATCTAATGTGGCGGGCTTTACCCCCCACCAAACCCATTTTACCGCAACAAATGATTTAAGATCAGTTGAAAGTATTGATATGGAGGTTTTCGGGGCCTCTGAATCTTATTATAACCTCAAAATTTCTAAATTTAAAGTGGCGGATCCAATATGGCGGACATTACGTCCACCTAACCCATTTTACCACAACAATAGATTTTAGATCAGTTTAAAGTATCGATATGGGGGTCTGAGATTCAAAATATCGGAAACGGGTTAGGTGGGGGGTAATGTTCGGCATATTGGATCCACCATTTTGAATTTTAGATTCTCGATGTTAAAATAAGATTCAAAAACCTCGAAAACCCCCATACCGCTACATTAATCTGATCTTAAATCACTTGTTACGGTAAAATGAGTTAAGTGTGGTAATATCCGCCATTTTGTATCATCCATTTTGAATTTTGAAATTTCGAGGTTAAAATAAGATTCAGCGGCCCCGAAAACCCCCATATCGATACTTTAAACTGATCTTAAATAATTTGTTGCGGTAAAATGAGTTAAGTGGAGATAATGTCCGCCATATTGGATCTGCCACTTTGAATTTAGAAATTTCGAGGTTAAAATAAGATTCAGTGGCCCCGAAAACCCTCATATCGATACTTTAAACTGATCTAAAATCATTTGTTGCGGTACAACGGGATTGGTGGTGGTATAATGTCCGCCATTTCGGATCCGCCATTTTTGAATTTGGTATTTCTTCAGCATTCTCAAGAAAAAGTCCCAGAATGAGTTTTACATGCTTTTTGGAGGTATATTTCATAAATTAGAACATTTTTACTATCGTTTTTGTTGAATGTGCCATAAAAACGTGGCTTTAAGGCGCCATACTTTATGCGCCATATTGGATTTTTGAAAAGGCCAGAAATTTTTCGAAAGCTTGACCTGGCGAACATTTTGAGACCTCAAACCTCTTGATAGGTTAACCAAAATTTTAGGTGCACTGATGATCCGGTTGACGTGGAACGTCTCATATATATTATTTATTTACCAGGTTACATTTAGGAACAAAATACAATCTCTTATAATAACATTATGCTATAAAAAGGTTGAACTCTGCAGAGATACACTGATATCTATACGCAGTCCGGCTACAAAAATAAAAGAAACTTACTAACTAATAAAAGAGAAAACTTACAATAACAATTATAAGCTACATAAATTCTTATACTTAACATTAACTATAGAGCTTGTAGTATATTGAATCGTGTATACGAATAAGTTGTACAAGACAGAATGAGAGAGAGAGAGATAGAAAGAGAGGGAGAGAGAGCGAGAGGTAGATATAGAGAGATAAAGAGAGCGTCGAGTAAGGACGAGATTAGACGTTCTGAGCACTACCGAAAAGAGGGTAGCTTTCGTAAGGAGGAAGGCTTTGGGCCGTCGGACTGTCCAGGTGCGAGGACAAGGACTAGCTGCAGAATATCGAGCAGTAACGTTATGTGATTACTAATCGCTGGAGCTGCGATATTTTTCTCTTTCTTTCGCATACGATACCTAGCTGTCCACAATAAATATTTGTTTCTCTAAGCGCTAATAAAGAATACCTGAAATACTGATCATCTACAGTGCAACGGAGCACCGCTCAACTTATTTTTTCCGACGAAGACGACGAGACGAGAGGAGAAGAAGAGAATGTGAGTGGTGTGAGTGCGAGATTTAATCGTTTATAAATTTAGTATAGTTTAAGAACCCGCGATCCGTTAATAATATATGTAAGACAGATGATTCTATCGATCTAAAATTATTAAAACCATTCTTGCGTTTAGTTTTAAATTATGTGTTTAATTATTTCATAAACCATCAACCCACCATAACAATTGGCACCTAACTAGAGGCAAACTAATACTAATAAAATTTGATTTTGTGTTTATGCTGTAATTGGAAATTATGCGACGTTGAAACTCGCTACCGGATTTCTGGGCGGTGCCGTCGGAGCGTGGCGTCGAGTTTTTGATCGAGCGTTTACAGTTGCGGATTGAAACATTGAAAATCGAGAACCGAAAAATCAGACAACAGATGACTGAGCTTCATCGGGATTTGCATCGGAATCAGGAAGGTGAGTGGTTAAAGATACTGTGGCTGGAAATTTCTTTACCAACTTTCAAGGGCGAGATTGTCGACAACGCGAATGAATTTTTGCGTGATTTAGAGTAATATCTACGTATAAAAAAAATACCACCTGATTTTCAAAGTAAAATTATTGCTAATGCATTAAAGGGACGTGCAAAGGCATGGTTTTCCGCGATGAGAGATGAAATAAACGATTTCAATGAGTTTCGCGAACAATTTAGAGCTGAATTTATGTCGGAAGAAGTACAGGAAAGAGCAAAAGATCACTGGAAATCGAAGAAGTATTCAGCCGGAAGTGTTCTAAATTATTTTTATACGCGAGTTGGAGAAGCAACAAAGTTCGTTCCTCCTTTAACTAATTATAAACGCAATAAAATAATTATACAACAGCTTCCTGATAACGTTTAAATGGCAATGACCGGAACGGATTTGACGTGTACGGAGGATGTTGCACGGGCTCTCGCACGTATTGATGAGACACGCGAAAAAAATCGGTCCTGGCAGGAAAATAAAGTATCCGACGATAGACGTCGCGACAGAAACGGTGACGATTTTCGCTCTAATGATCGCTGGCGTGGAGAAGGAACATGGCGAGAACGTGAGTAAAGTAACTATAGCTCATGGCGCGAGCCAAGGAATAATAATTCGTCGCGTGACGCAAATCAACAAAGCTAAATCCGCGAACCCGTTAAGCCTAGCAATCAAAATAAACATTATGAGAATCAATATTATAATCAAAAACCAAATTATAATAATAATACTAATAATGATAGATATTCAAATAATACTAGAGAGAATAGCGCTAATAATCGTTCGCAGAAAAACGTCGCAAATTTAAACATTGAACAAAGGGATGACATTATCATCGAGGCAGAAATCCATGCGAATAATATTCATTGTTCAAACGCGGAAAACTAAGCAGCGGCTTGGAAGGATCGGGTCCGATTTCGAGCTGCCCTATAGGCATGCAGGACCTAGCTTTTGATATCACGGATGATAAGGAAAGTACGCAAATGTCGATATCAAAACAAACCAGAAGCCCAAGAATATTATTGACACTTTATAATATTAAATGCGAATGTTTGATAGATACCGGGAGCAACGCGACGTGTATATCCGAGAAATTATTTAATAGAATAAAATACGAAAATGACCTTAAAATTTTGCCGGTTACAAATATAATAGTTATGGGAGCTTTTGCGAAAAAATCATGTAGAATAAAAAAACAAATTGCTGTAGGATTATGCATCGTAAGTTATAAATGTACAGTAATTTTCTTAATAATTCCTAATTTAGTGGTTGACATAATTTTCGGCATAGATTGGGTTTTAGCGAATGGGTCAATTATAAATGGAAAAAGCAGAGAGCTTATAATTGGAAACGAAACCATACGCGAGCCGCGGATTAGCTTCTCGGCCCTTTTGCCTGAATCGTATCAAAGTGTAAGAGCTATAAATACAGTCGAAATCTTGGATTCAGTCGATGATGGGGGATATCCTTTGCCTCAACAGGAGACTTTACCTGAAATATGTGATAAATCCATTGAGGCGGGGGATAACGAACGCTTTGTTACCCATTCTAAAATTGATTTCGAAGATCGAATATTTCACAATTTAACCCCCCTGCGCAGAGAGCCGAGTATAAGGGATACAGAAATTTTGAATGATTAACGTGTGAAAATCCAGTTATTAATAAATCGTACCCGATACCTATTGCATTAGGGATGCTGTACAAAATGAATTAAAAACAATGCTAGATAACCGGATAATTCAAAGAGGCAGTAGTCCATTTTGCAACCCAATCCACGTGGTCTCGAAAAAGGATGGTAGTGTCCGACTATGCTTAGACGCGAGAAGATATTATACAATGCCATGATGGTGCGAGATTTTTCACAAGTACAGACCGTACAAGGTTATTATCCAATTTTGTTAGACGAAACTTCGTGTAAATATGCAGCCTTTGTGATAGACGGAGAGTGTTTCTTTTTTCTTAGAGTTCCGTTTGGTGTTAAAACATCAGGTAGTATATTTATTCGAGCTTTAAGGAATTTTTTCAGACCTTCAAAATTTGCTAAATTTTTATTATTATATATGGACGACGGTGTAATAAAATCTCGTACGTTCATAGAGCATTTAATGCATTTAAGAGAATTTTGGGAAGTTATTAGGGATGCGGGAGTGACGTTAAGATTAGATAAAACTTTATTTTGTCGAAAAGAAATTCCCTTTTTAGGATTTATCTTAGATACCAGTGGTGTGCGACCGGACCCGGAGCGTGTTAAAACCATTTTATAAATTCCACAACCCAGAAGTCGTAAAGAATTGCAAAAATTTATTGGAGTTTGCACATACTATCGTCGATTTTACATTCAATACGCAAAATGTATCGACCCATTTCGTACACTATTAAGCAGCAAAAATAACTTCCAATGGCTCGAGAAACACAGCTTAGCTTTCGCCGAAATTAAAGAGAAATTATCGCAACATGTACTGTTGAATCATTATCGTCGGGATAAACCCTTTTGTTTACAAACAGATGATAGCAAGCATGGGGCAAGCGCGGTATTGTTTCAGCTCGATGATGAAGGCGAAATTTTAATAATCTCTTTAATTTCGCGATGTTTATCAAGTTACTAAATGAACTACGGCGCGACGGAACTCGAACTGCTTGCGATCGTGTACGCAGTCATTAAATTAAAAACTTATTTATTGGGACAAACTTTTGAACTTATAACCGATCACCAGTCTTTGTCATTTTTGTTAAAAACGCCTTATTATACTTCGCGATCGATGCGATGGTCGTTAATTTTGACATTGTTTTCTTTTAATATTGTACACTGTAAGGTCAGTGAGAAGATAATTGCCGACTTTTTAGTCGGGTTACGCCAAACTATCAATCAAGCAATACAAAATTAATGTATAATGGGCCATCTTACACAGAAAATAATAATCGACAGGTGTGCGTACTTAAATTCATTTCCACTATTAAACGGGTAGACACTTGGTTTCCAGGACTAAAAAATATTATAAACATGCAACAGAACGATCGAAGCTTGGAAATATTAAGAGAAAGAATAACGCTTGGAAAACGCGAGGATTACCAAAAATTTAATGAAATTATTTTCCATAAAGTTCATAGGGGGGATGGAAAATTGTTGTCCCAGGAGAGTTACGTGTAAAATTAATTAATGAAATTCATGAGCGCATCGGCCATCTAGGTGTGTATAAAACTATAAGCGAAATAAAAAATAATTTTTGGTGGCCTGGAATGAGAAAAAAGATCAAAAGCGTCGTATTATCCTGTGACTTATGTCAGAGAGTCAAGCCGTTAAATAGGACAATGGCTGGTGCATTTCTTCAAATTTCCGCTGAGGAAACAAATGATCTTGTGGCCGTAGACTACTATGGGCCTCTCCCGCGTTCTACAGGCGGAGTTGAATACATTTTCGTGGTTTTAGACATTTTTTCACGCCTTGTCACGCTATATCCGTTAAAAAGAACTACCGCAAAAGCCAGCGTAAATAAACTTCGAGAATATTTTGGCAATGTAGGAAAACCAAGGAGAATTTTGAGCGACCACGGAACTCAATTTATATCGTCAGTTTGGCAAAATTTCTGTGGCGAAAATAATGTAAAAGCGGTCTACTGCTCAATCCGCCATCCACAAGCTAATCCCTCGGAGAGAATAATGCGTGAGCTCGGTCGATTTTTCCGTACGTACTGTAGCAGTCAACATACGTCCTGGGCGCGTCATTTGAAACAAATTAATGCATGGTTAAATTTAAGTACGCATAACATGACGGGCTATACACCATACGAATTGCATTACGGGAAAAAACCGGCTGACAAAATACGTTCTCTTGTTAAATTTCCCGAAGAAATATCGGAATCTTACGATATAAAAGTTGAATTAGCAAATAAGCGGACGAAAAAACGTCACGAGCATCAGAGAATTGCATTGAAAAAGTTTAGTAACGAAAAAATTAACGTAAATGATTTAGTGCTTCTTCGAATTCCAAAACAATCTAACGAAGAAGAGCAAAAGATTTTAAAGTTCTTTCATATTTATTACGGGCCTTTTCGTATTTCTCGTTCATTACAGTAGATGTCGACTATCCGTCCAATGTTGTGGGAAAATATAACCGTGCCGATCTGAGACCATATCGGCGTCATTTTTCCGATGCAGAGTCGAAGGAGACATAAAGGCGAAAATCGATAGTTTTTCGGTGAGCGTGTTAAAAAAATATACAAATAAATAAATAAAAATAAGTTTGATTGACAATGTTAAATGCGTATATATATTAAGTAAGAAAGTGCGTATTTTATTGTTAATGTATAATGAATAGTATGTTGGTAAGACAATAATCTTTTGATGTATGTTGATAATTATGCAAGTGTATTCCGTAGGATAAATATTTATAACAAAAACTAAAACACAAAAAAAAGGGAAAATATATATTTATATGGCGACAACTACACTAGATAGATTCGTTAGATTATTTTAGCGTCGATAGTATCTTTTAATCCTGAAAATCGAGTAATGTAGTACCGGTACAAACTGTATTTTATTTCTTAATTTAAGTTAAGTTAAATTGTTAATACCATGCGAAGAAATTATGTATATTTAATAGTATTACCACGAAATGCGACATAATTACTAATAATAGGTAGAAGCGCGTGTAAGTCTTAGAATGAGTGGATGTATGAAAGAAACAACGAAGAAAGAAGTAGAGGACAAGAATAGATTAGTAAAATGATGAATATCAAATAATATATAGAAGAAAAAAAAATAATAATGTAAAAGAGAGACAGTGCAAGAGATGAAAAACAGTTATCAAGGAATAAGACGGTTCTCGGCGATGACTAATATAAAATATCATTATTTACAAGTACAACGTGAGGCAGTTTTCAGAGTGCCACTTCGTTCCCTAGGACACCCTGAAAAGGGGGATGTGTAGTATATTGAATCGTGTATACGAATAAGTTGTACAAGATAGAATGAGAGAGAGATAGAGAGCGAGAGAGAGAGAGAGGGATAGATATAGAAAGAGAAAGAGAGAGTCGAGTAAGGGCGAGATTAAGCGTTCTGGGCACTACCGAAAAGAGGGTAGCTTTCATAAGGAGGAAGGCTTTGGAACGTCGGACCGTCTAGGTGCGAGGACAAGGACTAGCTACAGAATATCGAGCAGTAACGTTATGTGATTACTAATCGCTAGAGCTGCGATATTTTTCTCTCTCTTTCGCATACCATACCTAGATGTCCACAATAAATATTTATCTCTCTAAGCACTAATAAAGAATACTTGAAATACTGATCATCTACAGTGCAACGGCGCCCCGCTCAACTTATTTTATCCAAAGAAGACGACGAGACGAGAGAAGAAGAAGAGAATGTGAGTTTTAATCGTTTATAAATTTAGTATAGTTTAAGAACCCGCGACCCGTTAATAATATATGTAAGACAGATGATTATATCGATCTAAAATTATTAAAATCATTCTTTGGTTTAATTTTAAATTATATGTTTAATTATTTCATAAACCATCAACCCACCATAACAAGCTTTTATGATTTATACTGAGGTATAAATCATAAGAACTCAACTAATATAATCATATCATGTTTCCTTAGTTTTTATATCCATCCTTGCGTGTATTATTTGTATGAACTCTTACAAGTATTTTGCGACCAAAATGAAAATCATCGCGTGGAGGAATCCAGAATAAACTTGATTTTTCAATATTTGTCAGAGGTTATCCGCAATACTCTTGTTTATAAATCTTTAAACTATGAATTTTTCAGCTGAAGTTCTACTATTCAGTAACAAAAACTATTCTGAATAGTTTTTGTATCTTTTATATTGATATAATTCATACAAGTTTATTCATGAATATAAAGAAATCGGTTCCGTGAATTTTTTCTTTTTATTTTACAGTCAGAACTTTCACTAAGTAGAATATTCACATTTATATTTTTATTTCTTTTAAATTTGAAGATATATATATAGTAAATTTTATTGAATATCTATAAATAATCGAAAAAACAGCTTAAATACTCTTATTACGCATATTTCTAACGATTATTATATTAGATGGGATACTTTGCTCGAATATTAATTTTGCTTTTTGTATTTGATTCAAAATTCATATTTAGTCTTTCAGTAATGTTGCCATAGATACTGTATTCATCTTTATTGAAATGCAAAATAAACGATGTACAAGAAAGTGAAGAGAAAGAAGGCTAGTCTAATGTTATATCATTGACTCAAGCTACCGGAGGTAAACCTCTTCAAGTTTCTGTCGGTAAAAGCATAAATAATAGCCCAGTAAAGAAGCAGCTTTTTTCTGTTGACGATTTCTTAAAATTACGACAAAGTTTTCATTTGAGCCAGAATGTGATTCTTAGAATCGCTGAGTCTTTTCGTGTAGCTTCAAATAATTCTAAAGTTGTAGAATTTAAATTGGAAGGAAAGCTCAGCGACAAAATGTACTGTGCAGATGCCTTCTTTTCATTAATGTCAAAGCAAACAAGTCTTCTACAGCAAATGACCTTGAGGGTCTTATAGAATATATCAAAGAAAAATTAAAATTGACTGATTTTCACTTAAAATTTGGATTTGACGGAGAAGGGGGATTTTTAAAAGTTTGTCTGTCAATTCGATCCACCACAGAATCTCAGGCATCATTTAATCGGCGACAACAGTATAAAGATGGGATATCAGCTAATTAATTCAAGGAATCGGGAGTTCATCATTACTTATTATAGCCTTAGCACAAAATTCTCAAGAAAATTATGAAAACGTGTTGCAATTATGGACAGCACTCAATATTAATAATTTTGAAGGAACAATTGTTACTGACTTAAAACTAGCTAGTATTCTCGTAGGCATCATGTCCCATAGCTGCATGAACCTTTGCACGTGGTGCTATGCACTAAAAAATGAGCTTCATGAGTTCGGAGAACATAGAACAATTGGCAATACTTTACAAAATCATATGAAATGAGTTAAAGCTGGAGCTAAGAAAGAAGATGCTAAAATGTTCAAAAACTGTATACATCCCCCTGTTTTTAATACTCAAGAAGACAAAACGTTTCTGCAAATTATTCCTCCTCCTGAATTACATCTAATGTTTGGAACTGTCAATACTCTATATACTCATTTATTAAAGAAATGTGAACAAGATGCGCTTCAATCGGCTAAATCATGCTATGTAATGCGTGAAATACAACATGGGAGTACAAGTTTCAATGGAAATTCATGTAAAATCTTACTTGACAAACTTGATTGACTGCGCTCTAGATATCAAAATGTTTGCTCCTTGAAATATGTCAAAGTTTTTGAAAAATTGAGACCTGTTGTGCAAGCCTATTTTGGTAAATATCTCGACCCTTCTTTTGAAAATATGATTGAAGATTTCAAAATAGCTACTTTAAGCTTGGTAGACTGGTAACTCCAAAAATTCATGCTATTTTCCATAACGTACCAGAATTTTGCGAAGACATGGGCACTGAACTTGGATTCTTTAGCGAACAAACAATGGAATCGGTACACAGCGATTTTAGAAATGTTTGAAAAAAATATAAAGTATCAAGTGAGCATCCCAAATATTCGCCGAGAGTTCTTCGACGTCTCTGTGAAGACAATGGCCTCCAAGCATTTTAAATAAAAAAATCATTCTTCTCCATGTGTTTTTTTCTCTGAAAATGTAAAGTATATAAATAAAAGGCATAACTAAAAATTCTAGTTGTTTTCAATTTTTTCATGCAGTTATATGGATGATATCAATATAAGAGGTATGAAACTATTTAGAATAGCTTTTATTACTAAAAAATAGAACTTCAGCTGAAGAACTAATAGTTTAAAGAATTATTAATAAAAATATCGCGGTTAACCTCTGAAAAATATTGAAAAATCGAGTTTATTCTGGATTCCTCCACGCGATGATTTTTATTTTGTTCGCAAAATACTCGTAAGAGTTCATAGAAATAATATACGCAAAGATCCGGGACGAGCCAACAGTTTTGGGTTCAAGTTCATCCAAGACCACGGTGTTTTACTGTAATACTATACTATATTCGCGTTTCTTACTCGTTTATCTATCTTCCGTTTTATAACATTGTTATTAAATTTCATATTTTTCTGATCTATTGAAAGTTTATTATAATATGCTGTGGATACTAAATGTGTCTTCAATTATTATTTCTTTAACGAATTCTTCTTCGTCATTATTGTTGTGATATACAATATTTTCTTGTAATTCTTCAATCCCCACTTCTTTATAATTCTGATAATCTGTTGTTTGCACTGTTCTATGTAATAAAAATTTATACTTTTCATAAGATTCTTTGTCATCAGTTGCGTGGTCTCGGATTCTCTATTGATCCTATGTTTTTCGTTATATTTCTGACAGTTTATGTATTTCTTATTTTCTTTATTCATGCAGTCCTTATCTGGATGCTTTTCAGAGCAGAAATGACAGATTTCATCAATAGACGTACATTTCTTCGAACTATGTCCATACATTTCACATTTATAACATAAGTTTACATTAAAATCATCGTAAACTTTGCATCTATTGCTTACTGCTTCCAACGTATAATTTTCTGTCTTTCATAATTCTCGCGTATGCATCAACTGTTGCCTCTGTAACTAAAGTCAGTGTATTAATTTTCTTACTTACGCATTTATGAACAATATTTATTTCTTGGTGTTCATTCATCGAATTTATTTCACTAATGTTACTTTTAATTTTTTCATTGCGTTCTTTTTCCAAATATTTTTCAACTCCAATTACTCTAATTCTAGGTTTTTTCGTTGTTTCAGTTTCAATCTTTGCATTTAAATTTTCTATATTTTTAGAGTTTATTTAACTTTATTTACATCGTAAAGATTTTTACGTTTGATAAAGATTTTTTCAATTACAGTTGAAAACATTTTATTGACCTGAATATTTGTCTTTTCTGTTAGTATCTTTTTAGCTTCAATCAGAAAATCATTTATTCCTTCTCTGTTGTTTGGTACGACTATTATAGTTGGTATCTTTCTATTTTTAGTTACATTTTCTGCCTCGACCGCTTGAGCATATGTTTGCTCCAGTACCTCGTAAAACTATCATGTACACTTTTTACTTTAACAATCCATTGCTCTCTTTAAGTTCTAAATTGAAGTCTTTTAATATTACACTTTTTTCTTGTGATTCTTTATTTAATAGTTTTAGATGGTCATTTTTAATAGTTAATCCTCGTACTTCATCGTTTGATTTTTCTTTTATTATAGATTCTGTATCATGATCAATTTTACTTTTCGTTTTCCAATCACTTTTAAGTCATCATAACTATGTTTTAACAAATTATAATTCGTTTCTGCTTTTTTATATTTGTCTTCAAGTTTGTTATATACTGCAATTTGTTTATTAACGTCTTCTATTAATTTCGCTATGAGTACACGTGGATCGTTTGAGGTTATGTCCACACTGTGTTTATCACACACTACCAATCAGACAGTTATGTATTTTCCATTCTTGTTTTTATTAAAATCACTTTTATGAAATGCACTATCACATAGTATACAAACGACAATACCAACTGTTTGTGTACGATGGCACTTAAAGTACATATCGGGAACAATTGATCTAAAAAAAAATTAATATATTTTAGGTGAGAATCAATTATTTATCCGATATTAACTATTTGAGATTTTTTTCGGTAAATTTAAATATTTTATCAAAGTATAATGAAAATTTTGTTTTAATTATTATTATGGTCGCTAGGTCTATTTGTTCGGCTATAATACAAACTTGTGTATTTCTTGCTCTGAAGCAAGCTTTTGAGAGTTAACCTGATCGGATTGAAGTTTCTAAGGTTTTATGGTGTTCAAAATACATATAATTAGGATATGAGTGTCGGAATTTAAAAACAAAATTATTCACCAAGTTATAGCCCATTCAAGCCTAAACTATTCAATTTTTTTCAATTTTATTATAAAATATGGCTTAAATAGGCTTTAACTTTCGTCAATAATTTTGTTTTTCGTATTCCCACACTCATACCCTAATTATATGTATTTAGAACTCAATAAAACCTTAAATGATCCAATCCGATCGGTTTGACGGACAGAACATTGCGGCAGAGCAAGAAATATACAAGTTTGTATTATGGCCAAAGAAAGAGACCGAACGATCATAAAATTTATTTTTTAAATTTCCTGTTATTTTTTGATAAAATGTTCAAATTTACCGTTAAATATGGGTAATATATGGTCAATAATTTATTTTCACCTTGAAATATATAACCCATTTTTTTAAATTTTAAGATGGTTATTAGGTCCTTCTAAATAGGTTAAAATTTTGTTTATTTACGTATTTGTCGTATATCATGCTATCGCTTTCGATTGTTTTAATAAATTTAACGTAATCGCTGGTTGGGCAAGACATTTGTGCCGTACGTATTTTAGAGTAGTTTATTTATTTAAATGCACCAAATGTAGGGAAAATTAAAAAAAAAGTAATTCTTCTATATTTGTAAACGATAAATTCGATTCTGATATTTATTTTTCAAATTGAAACGTATAAAAAGAAAGCTAATTTTGAATAAATGTTTTTAAGATAAGTATTTATTAAAACTTCTTTAAACTTTTTGCATATTATTAAGGTATATCAAAACAAATACAAAAAACTGTTTTTTGTAACAAAATAATACATACATATATAGAATAGAACTTGTTATAAATAAATAAATATTACCATTTTTTTTAATTTTTATACGTTTAAGAATAAGCTCAAACCTTTATCGTTTGAATTTTAATATTTGTAACTGATAGTAAAAAATTAACCTCGTAGTTTTGTATCGAAATAAAAAAATTGTTCTTTCAATGGTAATAGTACAAGGCGGGTCACTTCCGATCAGTTACACAAAACGTAAAATAAATTTAAATATGCCATAAAATTGTATTTCTCATGCTCGTAATGCTAAAATTGTAATGTGTAACTTTAATGTAAAACATCATTTTGCACTAACAATGTCAAAACAAAGCTTTTATAAACGTTTCATTACCTCATGAATGGTAATCCTAACGTCTTTTTACGTCTTAATTTGAAATAGTGAACTTTTCACTATTTTAGCTAGTGAAAATAATTCCACTGGCGAAACAGTGAAAATTACACTATTTTGTCAATGAAAACTGTATTTACTAGAACAATAGTGATTTTTCACTAGTTTGGTAGTTAATACATAAGTGGAAAAACCGGTAAAGTAGGGATTGAGTTGGTATTTCATAACCTAATTTCAGTTAACATTATTTTTATTTCATGAACTTAAGTATTATTTTTATTATGTAATAACAAAATAATTAATGAATGAACTAATAAAGATGGTGCAAATAATCTCTTAATTATGATTCTAATCCATATTTCCTTTGTAAGAATTTGAAAAATGCCTAAAACTATTCATTTTTCATAATTAAATTATAATTAAATTGAACATTAATTTTTGTTGTAATGTGCAACTAAAAAATTTATTCAAGTATCAGAAGTACCTTCGTATCAATATATGTATATCAGTTAAATTCGCAGCACATTATAAGAGGTATAAAATTTACTCTATGCAAGCAACCTACGTAGACAAGTGGTGAAGACGTTGGACTGCAAACCTTGTGGACAAGAGTTCGATCCCCATCGCAGAAGTTTTTATCACATTTTTAATTTATTTCTTTTTTTAACATATATAAATGTTCAAATGAAAATCTAATACATAATCAATATATAATACATCTCATATATATTTACATACGCGTTTAATAACAGCTTTATTTTTTTAATTTACTGAATGTTAAAATTTCACTATTTCGACAGTGAAATTTCACTGATTCAAATAGTGAAAATTTATTTCACTATTTCAAATAGTGAATATTCACTGTTTTTTAGTTGCTGAGTTATAACTATTCAAAATAGTGAATATTCACTGTTTGCCAGTGAATTTTCACTATTTCATAATAAGAGAGTAGACAGAGAAAAGTTTTTGAATTTAAAAGTTTGAATGGTATATTTTTCTTCTATAGATATAGGTAGACGTTGTAGCAAGCTTTGACGATGGCAGTGTAAAACAGTGGACACTAGCATCGGCTAAAGTTGTCTAAAACAAAAAACCAAACAAATTTGGTTTCTTTATATGATTACACAGCGACTGTACCTATAAAATTAATATATTATCGAATTAATATATTATCGAATTATATCATTGATATTGAAAAATAATTTCTTTTTATTTGTATGCTTCTATAACTTTAAATAAAATACTGTGGTATAAAAGTGTTGCATGGCATTATACAGTTCTCGTATACAACGTAGTATCATTCAAATTTAAATAGAAAAAGCTATAATTATGAAATAATAATTTGTAATTATAAAAAAAGATCTAATCTACGCAAACATTTTAATTCTAACTACTTATTTACTTGATTTTTTATATGCAAAAAATGGTATTTTTATATAATATCAGAAGCATTTTAGCGATATTCAATCATGCCAACTCAAATTTGAAGAAAAATGTTTAGTCTTCGAAATGGCAACTTTCTAATCGCTGGTTCGAAATGGCACCTTTTTTGCCGCTTATTCGAGATGGCATTTTCTTCGTCGTTTGTCCGAGATATCATCTTCTTCGTCGCCGAGCAGAGATGGCAGCTTTATCGTTGCTTGTTCGATATGGCGTGTTTTTCGTCACTGGGTCGAAATGGCATATTTTTCCTACCACCCGACGATATATATATATATATTGTTTATATGTTTTTACATAAAAAACGTTCTTTTTATATAAACAACTAGTCTGTTATGTCGTAACACCTTACGTCCTACCATTAATTCTAAATTAAATGAATTTTGAATTTTGCGCCTGCGCGCGTCAATATGTATACGTATATATGCGTGGACACTAGCCCTAATCGTCGGGCCGACCGCCATCTTTCGGGCTACGAGTGCCTGACGGCGCGAGCAATCAGTCATCGACGACACCTATCCGCGTGCGGAGCTCCCTCGCGACCTTCGGGTTTTTCGAAATCCAAATCGTTCTCTAACGCGCGAATTTCGCCTCGTAGGCTGATCAATCGATTCTAACGAGAATCACTCTCCCGTCTACGGACGGTGATTATCGATACGGTGTGCACTGCGTTATTAATATAAATTGCGATCAAAGAGACAAGAAACCTCGCGATTGTTGTCTGTTTCTTTTGTTAACGGCCATTTCGGCCACGTGCGAATTCTCGCCGGTTCGACTTGTGCGTGTCGGTCGTTCGTTGTAAATTATATTTGTGCAACATTTCAATCTTCATTTTTCATTTTGTATAGTGTAAATAAAATCTGGGTTTTTTGTGCCGCAAGGCTTTTTCCCGTAATTCAACTATTTCCTTGATCGTTTTACCTCGCCTTTATCAATTAATTTACAAACAACTTAAAATAATTCAAATTCATTCAAAATACAACGAAGTCAAAATAGCGTAAATTTATTAAATTCATAAAACAGTGTAACGTTAACGTAAAGATAATAAATAGAGAAAAGAAATTAAACCTGCATAACTTTCAACTAACAGTGATTGCCATACCCAAAAAAGGGGTATTCAGTCAAATCAATTCATGGTGCCTCCTGTGAGGTCTGAGTTGCTTGCACCTCGCATCATACCAACGTCTCGCGCGCACAGGTCGTGACTCGCGCGACGCGCTTCCAAGAACGAGAGCGGCGTGCGACGTTCCATCATACTCGTGCGCGCTTCCAAGAACTAAACAGCAGTGCTCGACTTCTCAAGCTAATTTCGAACACGCATCAAAGACTATAGTGCGCGAATATCCAGAGTGAATTCGCGTGCGCTTAGAGACTTTAGTCCTTGCGATAGTTTAGTGACATATTAGGTCGAGCGTCAAGAGTTCAACAGCAGCGGCAGAATGAGAGAAGCTGCGTGGCGGTGCTAAACGCTGGGTCAATCAAGGTGGATCTACCGACTCGACATCCGGACTTCCACGCCGGTGTCGCTGGTGCAAATCGCCTCATCGTGCGACGCGCTTCCAAGAACGAGAGCGGCGTGCGACGGCTGCATTTACTAATCGAAGCTAAGTTTTTGTTTATAGAGCAAGGCATTTTTAGTCTCTTCTTTCTCGCTTGCTCTCACATCGCGTGCTGTGCGTTCTGTATCAAACGTCATTCTGCTTTTCTGTTTTTACAAATATAAATAGTGTTTATTTTTTTTATATATTAAAATAAAATTGCGCACATTTATTTGAGTGCAATCGAGCAGAACGCAACGCTCGCGCCGGCGACATTTGACACTCGTTTGCCGATTCTGCGGCCGTACAAGCGCACGCCTTTATCTCGTGTACCGCTGGACTCGCTGTTTTTGGCATTTGGGTTTGATTTTATTCTATTTGCGAAGTGACAATTCGCGCACGCGTTGAAATATACTTTTGATTTGTTATTTTATTTCTGTTCTTTCTTCTCCTTTAGAAGTTGCATTCTTGTTCAATTCAGACTTTAGTTTGTAATAAATTAAAATTACGGTTAATCATAAATCTCCAATTTTATCATTACAGTAAACTCGCTCGTTGGAATTTATTATTAACAGTTAAGGTTAGCTTTCATTATTTTATCGCTGTGTAATTTACTCAACGAAGCATTTCAAAATGGGTTTAACCGAAAATCAAACCAAGCGCGTCGAGTTTATTGTACAAAAAATAAAGACTTTTGAGAAACACACCCAAGTGCTCAAGGTATACCTAGAGGGTCCAAATCCAGATCCCATTAATGCCGATCTGCGTTTGACTAGTTTGACAGCATTTTATCAAGCCTACGTCAAATACCATGACGAATTGATTTCTATACAAACTGACCACCCTGGACTTGACGATTTTCAGTCTCTAGAGACGACGTACTATGACGTTGCTGCTACAGTGACTAAACTAATGAAATCACCAGAACCAATTGCTAATTCAACACTATACAGTAGTAACCTTACGATCACTGAACGAGTCGACCTACCCAAACTACCAACAATCAAGCTCCCTGTTTTCAATGGTAATCACGACGAATGGCTTCCCTTTAAAAACAAGTTCGTTGCGCTTGTGCATTCTCGCGCGAACATTAGTGGCTTCGTCAAGTACACCCAACTAGAAAGCGCTTTGTCGGGGTCGGCGTTAGGGAAACTTGCGGAATTTCATGCTAGTGATGCGAATTACCCTAAAGCCTGGAAGGCGCTCTGTGATGCCTACGATCAAAGGCGTCTCATTGTTACAGAGCATCTAGACGCTCTACTCGATCTTCCAGTACTGTCGAAGGCAATTCCCAAGGATCTTTCTGATCTAGTCGATAAGGCACGTCAACATCTTAACATGTTGGAGCAAGTCCAGGTCAAAGTTAATGAGGATATAGTTATTAGAATCTTAGAAAGATGTATTCCCCAAGGTGTTTTATCTAGGTGGCAGGACAAATTAGAGGGTGATAAGCTCCCGTCTTTAGACGAATTCTTCAAATTCATTCAATCCACAGTATTCAAATTGCGATCGTTGGAACGAACTTCATCGATCAATCGCAATAATGCCCGTAAACGAACGGGCGAGAAATTTGATAAACAATCTCAGGTCAAGGTCGCGAGGTCTGAGACGCGTTCTCTAGTTACAACTACGTCTAACCCTTCAAATACGTCGAAGTCTTCCAAGTTGTCTTGTCGCAAATGCAACCAAGAGCATTACCTTTACAAATGTCCTGATTTCAATAATTTGAAGATTCAGGAGCGTTGGGACTTCGTCAAAACCAACAAGCTTTGTCGTAATTGTTTGTCTTCGCATCCACTCCCATGTAAGAACACCAATCGGTGTAAGAAGTGTAATCGTGATCACCACACCTCTTTACATTCAGAGAAGAAAGCCAAAGCTGCCGATGATCAATTGCAAAATCAAAATGGCGCTTCTCAGAGTGTCAAGGAGACGAAATCATACACGCAGGCTCACACTTGACTAGCCGGCCATTCTTATGCGTCAGTTGCATATCTTTCCGACTCCCAGTTGATGACTACTGCTGTAGTCAAATTTCAAAATGGTCGAGGACGTCGTTTCATGGCACGGGCACTTTTAGACTCTTGTTCTACAGTCAATCTGATCACTGAAAAATTCGCTAATTCATTAAATTTGTCAAAACAAGCTTGTGCTGTTAATATCGGAGCAGTTGACGGTTTATGCACTGTTTCAAATTATTACATTAGAGCTTCTTTCTTGTCAACTTATAACGATGCAAAACATGAACTAATTTTTCTAATTGTACCTAATATTGCTAATTTTGTGCCTACTGAAGCATTTCCTCGACAGCTCTTTAACATTCCCAAAAATTTGCAATTAGCTGATCCCCAATTTCATCTGCCCAAATCTGTAGACGTATTGTTAGCATCTCGCACGGTCTTATCGGTATTATGTGTAGGTCAAATCAAGCTCCAAAGCGGAGAATCTCACCTCGTTCTTCAAAAGACCACTCTAGGTTGGATAATCGCAGGAGGATCCGACGTTCTCGTTGCATCTTCAAAGTCCTCGTGCAACATCGTCAAGCTCGATCGACTACTTGAGCGTTTTTGGGCAATCGATGATTTTGATCATGAGCCTTTGAAATCTCGTGATGAGGTAGCATGTGAACAACACTATGTTGATCACACTCGACGGGATTCATCTGGGCGGTACGTTCTTCGTCTCCCGTTCCGAGATAACAAATTCGAACTAGGTGAGTCTAGGATGCAAGCTTTAAAACGATTTCATGCTCTCGAGAGAAAGTTCGAATCCAATCCGACGTTTAGCACTGAATACAAAAGGGTAATGGAGGAATATATATCTCTCGGTCACATGACTTTAGTTGAAGAAGGTGTTACGGATGGATATTATCTTCCTCATCACGCTGTGATCAAGGAATCCAGCGAAACCACCAAAGTGAGAGTAGTTTTCGACGCTTCAGCCAAAACTTCCACTGGCCTATCATTGAACGACGTTCTTCTAGTTGGACCGACTATCCAAAATACCATTATCGAACAACTTCTTCGTTTTCGGACAAATGCTTATGTCATCACTGCAGACATCGAGAAGATGTACAGGCAAATTGTCGTACATTCTGAGGACAGGAAGTTTCAAAAGGCTTTATGGTACCATCAAGGTAAGATTCGAACATACCTACTGAACACTGTAACCTTCGGAACTGCCTGTGCACCTTTTCTCGCCATCCGTACTCTTGTGCAGTTGGCCCGTGACGAAGCAGGTAACTTTCCACGTGCTAGTCAACTTCTTCTTCGCGATTTCTATGTAGACGACTTTATTTCCGGAGCGAATTCACTCGAAGAAATTCTGAGTATTCGCGACGAAATGATAGAGTTATTGAGTCGTGGAGGTTTTCTCATCCGAAAATGGGCATCGAATCATGAGTCCGCATTGAACAACATCGGCGAAAGGTTGGTCGACTTAGAGTGTACCGTTAAACAAGATCCTATTCAAAAGACGTTAGGAATCATCTGGGATTCACAGTCTGATCTCTTAAAGTATACTGTGCAAGTCATCGATCCTCAAGGTTCTTCCACCAAGAGAAAGCTCGCATCTGAAACTGCCAAAATATTTGATCCTCTTGGTCTTTTAGGACCCGTGATTTTATACGCCAAAGTTCTCATGCAAGATTGCTGGAAGACAAAAATCACTTGGGATGAATCTCTGCCTCAGGAAATTTATACAAAATGGAAATCGTTAGTTGATCAGTTGTCATCTTTGCAAAACTTTTCGATACCTCGGCAAGTCCTAGGGTTGAATCCTATAGAAATCGAACTTCACGATTTTTGCGATGCGTGTATGTATGGTTATGGTGCATGTATTTTCGTCAGATCCACGGATTCAGAAGGTATTGTCACCATAAATCTTCTCTGTAGCAAATCTAGGGTAGCTCCTCTAAGTGGCGTCACAATTCCTCGTTTGGAACTCTGTGCGGCTACTGTGCTCAAGAAGCTCTATATTCAAAGCAAGAGTCAAGTCAATTTCCCTATAAGTAGAGTCATCTTTTGGTCAGATTCCACCATAGTGCTTTGTTGGCTCAAAAAGGCCCCTCATATTTTGAGAACCTTCGAAGCTAGGAGAGTCGCCGAAATTCAAACTTTAGGCGATCAAGTTCAGTGGAAACACGTTCGGTCGGAGAATAATCCAGCAGAGTCCTTGTCTCGAGGACAGTTACCTGCAGATTTCATCAAAAATTCTCTCTGGACATCAGGTCCTGCATGGTTGGCTCTCCCAGAAAGAGAATGGCCTCGGCTCCGTGAGGCATCATTGACCGAAATACCTGGTTTAAAAAAGGGCAAGTGTTTAATTTCTATTGACGATTGCTCTTCTCTTTATTCTCGTTTTTCCTCTTTCAATCGCTTTTCTAGAGTAATCGCATTTATATTGCGTTGGAAAGCTTCAAATTCCAGGGTAAAACCTTCATGGGTATTCTCCGAGATCTCAAACGTAGAAATTCGACTTCGCAAAATCGCTGCGCAAGTACGTCCTTTGTCGTGTTCGGAGGTCGTCGTCGCTGAACGTCAAATATTAGCAATGATACAACGCGAAAGATTCTCCACGGAGATAAAGTTTCTCGCTACGATTCGAGATGCTACTCCTGGCGAAATCACAGTTTCTTATCGTAAAGCGACTAGGTTAGACGAAGTAAATCCTTTCCTTGATGAACATAACCTTATTCGTGTAGGCGGTCGTCTAAAGAAATCCGATTTGATTTACAATCAGAAGCATCCCCTATTGTTGCCTAGTCGACATCCAATAACCGACATCATCATTCGGGAAATCCACGAAGCGAATCTTCACGCAGGTATCCAGTCAACACTTTATGCCGTTCGTGAGCGCGCTTCTGGGTTCTCAATGGTAAAAATCAGGTTAGGAGAATCGTTCGTCGTTGCGTAGAATGCATTCGTCAACGGCCTAAGACCATGCACGCTTAGATGGCTGATCTTCCTGGAAGTCGGGTAAACGAGGCTCCTGCGTTCAGTCGCACAGGTGTTGACTTCTTCGGTCCTATTCTGATCAAAGAAAAGAAGGATCGAAACAGGAGTGTTATCAAGACGTATGGATGCGTTTTCATCTGTATGGTTTCTAAAGCAGTCCACATTAAACTGGCGACTGACCTTTCAACTGAAGGCTTTCTCGCAGCTTTTCGTAGGTTCATCAGTAGGAGGGGGATCCCTGAACATGTTTATTCCGATAATGGGACCAACTTCGTTGGGGCTAATAAGGAGCTCGGCGAAATTTATAAATTGCATGAGACCTCAGAATTTCAAAGCTCGATAGAAGCTTACGCTTTAACCAAACGCATAGAATGGCACTTCAATCCGCCATTATCCCCGCATTTTGGAGGTCTTTGGGAAGCAGCTGTAAAGAGCTTTAAACACCATCTAAAGCGCATTTTGAAAGATCAAACGCTCACTTATGAACAGATCAACACTTTGTTGATCGAAATCGAAGCAATCTTAAATTCGCGACCTTTATGCACTCTGTCAGCTGATCCCAATGACCCCTTAGCTATTACCCCCGCTCATTTGCTCATTGGTAGACCTTTAAATTTTTTACCAGAGAAATTTCTTGTTACAGTGCCAACCAATCGTCTGTCGACATATAAATTCATCACTAAGGCCAGACAGGATTTCTGGAACAAGTGGCACAAGGAATACTTAAATGAGCTGCAAACCCGCCAAAAGTGGCACACGTCGTCAGCAGAACTCAAGATTGGCGCCGTTGTCATCCTGATGGAGGATAATCTGGGATGTTCACGATGGCCACTCGGCGTAATCATCGAGGTTTTCTCTGGCAGCGACGGCATCGCCAGAGTTGCGTCAGTTAAGACTGCTAGCGGCGTATACAAACGCAATATTACGCGTTTATGCGCATTACCAACTAATTAATCAACCTTTGTAATCGTTAAATTGTAAACTGGCTCGTTCTAGTCCATTAGAGATTCATAGCTTATTTAAATTATCATTATTCTAATCATATTGCGGTGATGATCGACGAAGCAGTCACTCCAACGGAAGCTGACTTCACTTGTATAGTCGTCCGCTATCAAGTATACCAAAGATTCTTGTGTTTCAATTAATTGACGTGAATTTGTTCGGTAGCTTTAGTTAAGCGTCATTGATTCATTTATTTATTTTATTTATTATAGGTATAGTGAACTCTGCGACTTCTGTTTTTGGAAACAACATTTCTCGCAGCTTCGGCCGGGAGTATGTTATGTCGTAACACCTTACGTCCTACCAATAATTCTAAATTAAATGAATTTTGAATTTTGCGTCTGCGCGCGTCAATATGTATACGTATATATGCGTGGACACTAGCCCTAATCGTCGGGCCGACCGCCATCTTTCGGGCTACGAGTGCCTGACGGCGCGAGCAATCAGTCATCGACGACACCTATCCGCGTGCGGAGCTCCCTCGCGACCTTCGGGTTTTTCAATTTCCAAATCGTTCGCTAACGCGCGAATTTCGCCTCGTAGGCTGATCAATCGATTCTAACGAGAATCACTCTCCCGTCTACGGACGGTGATTATCGATACGGTGTGCACTGCGTTATTAATGTAAATTGCGATCAAAGAGACAAGAAACCTCGCGATTGTTGTCTGTTTCTTTTGTTAACGGCCATTTCGGCCACGTGCGAATTTTCGCCGGTTCGACTTGTGCGTGTCGGTCGTTCGTTGTAAATTATATTTGTGCAACATTTCAATCTTCATTTTTCATTTTGTATAGTGTAAATAAAATCTGGGTTTTTTGTGCCGCAAGGCTTTTTCCCGTAATTCAACTATTTCCTTGATCGTTTTACCTCGCCTTTATCAATTAATTTACAAACAACTTAAAATAATTCAAATTCATTCAAAATACAACGAAGTCAAAATAGCGTAAATTAATTAAATTCATAAAACAGTGTAACGTTAACGTAAAGATAATAAATAGAGAAAAGAAATTAAACCTGCATAACTTTCAACTAACAGTGATTGCCATACCCAAAAAAGGGGTATTCAGTCAAATCAATTCATAGTCTTTTCTCCTGAAGAATAAAAATATATATAATTTGTTAACGATGAATTTGTAGATAAATCTTAAAGGAAGAAAATAAGCCCTGAAATATTAAAATTGTTTGAAAAATAAAGTAAATTCTATTGTATAAGTAGAATTTTTTCAAATAGACAATATTTACGATTCTGGCGACACGATTTTGTTGGAATAATTTTTTTTCATTTCGTTGAGCACCCGTCTCTAATATACTGTATTATTTAAATTATATAATCTTAACAAGCTTTTTATATAATTGCTTCCCAAAAGAGAAAGCTTTGTGATAGTAAAAAAAAGTTTTGCTAAAAGCATGTTACAATCATGTTTTACGACTTAAGGAATCAAAATACACTATTTTTATAACATGTCTGTATGGATGTATGTGTATGTGACTGTGGGCGTGTGCGTGTGCGTGTGCGTGTGCGTGTGCGTGAGCGTGTGTGTATGCCTGTGTGTATGTATGTGTGTGGGTATGTCTATGTATGTGTGTGTGTGTATCTGTGTGTGTATGTGTGTATGGGTACGAGCTTGCGTGCGAGCGTGCGTGCATGCGTGTGTGCGTGTGTGCGTATGGGCGGACAATCAGTATTACTCTGCATAGGGGAGAACGGGGTATTGCCGGTCACCTAAGCAAAAGTGCTTGTTATTTTTACTTTTAAATCGTTTTTTATTAACTTTAAACAATTATTATGTTAGTTCAAACCATTGACTTTACATATTTCTTATTGGTCTAATATAAAAATGTAAGACATCGAAGCTATAAGACGAAATAAAAAAAAAACATTTTGACTGGATTTACTCCACATCAAAGGGTAATACCGGTCAGCCTTGGTACAATTCCGGTCACTATTAAAAAGTTACTTTTATAGGTAAAACATTTCCTCAAATCAATTATATGAACTTTCATATGATCAGTCGCATTATTATTCGTACTTACATAGTGAAATATGTAACACTTAGTACACTGTTCAATCGAAAATACTTAAGCAAACTTGCCCTACCTGAGAGCGCAGCGGAACGTTTTCTTAGCCTCACTTTCGGAAGCATTATATAAATAACATTGTGACCGGTATTACCCCAAGTCTGCTTAGTAATTTAAATTGAAATGACAAAAAAACAATAGGTTTATACTCTTTTCTTACTACTTCCTATTCTTAGATTGTTCAAATTAATAAAGTTGGATAAAATAACTGCATAAAGTAACAAATAATATGCATAAAAGCTTATTTTATAGACCAGATTTCTTATAATAAATGTCGACCTAAACTTTAATTATGTATAATTCCTTAATAATACTGAATAGAAGGTTGTTTGAACAATAGATTAATTGTATTTTATATTGCGTTTGATATACTATTCGAATTATTACCTAAAAATTTTTAGATTATTGAAAATAAGAGTGACCGGAATTAGCCAGTGACCGGCATTACCCCGTTCTCCCCTATACACGATAAAACTTAATGTTTCTAAGATCATTCTTTTTGTTTTTCTGAAAGGAAGGCGATACAATAATTTTTTTTTCTTTTTAATTCGTTTAGTTTCTATATCGGGTTGCGATTTTTGGATTTTAATTTTTCGAGTTTATTAATACTTTCGAAATAATATTATCTATGAAACGAAGCGGCATTTGATAGAGCATAAAATTACCCAACTTCTCCGATCTTAACGTTTGGATAAGGTTATTCCCTTGTCTTGTTACACACGAAAACGTCATTTTTGTTTAATCGGTAAAAAAACATATAGCGGAAAATTTTTTTAAAAATTTGCGATGATTGGGAATATGAAGAGAAGTGTTCAATAATATTTTTGAGTTTTGGCCTTCTTATTTTGACGATAAAAAAATAATTTTGGAAAAACGACAACTTTCATTCTCCGACGATAACTCAAATAAATCGACAGCATTTTATCTGAAACTTTATACAAAGGTAGCTTTTCACTATCTCATGACGTATGATTTTTCAGATCATAAGATAATTTATTTCATGAAATATTGAGGTTATGTGTTTTTCGAATTTTTTTTATCTCTGATATCTCAAGAACGGCACGGTCATTTTTTACCAATCAGGTCTCATTTCTTTCGTTTTAAAATGAAGATTTGCTGCACGCGCCACAGATCCTGACTCCGTGCTCGCTCTCTCTACTGCAAGGACGCCTGGTGGTACTTCAGCTTCCTCGCAGTCGATTCTCCAGAGAGGCTTTCACCGAATTCTCGTGCCTTAATTTATTTGTTAATTGTATCCAGAGCAGAGAGCGCAGAGTATATCCTTAAAATACAGTTTATATTTAAATAAACTCTGTGTGCGCAAATTATTTCTTCCCTGGACCACCTACAATTCCAGCGACTTTAATAGAAATAAATTTCAAGATTCATGGACATGTTATTGTTTTATAATGATATTTTAATTTTTCAATTTCTGAGATTTAGTTTTTCGGTATTTTTGGTATGTTACAAATATTATGATAAATTTAGTGTAAATGCATTAAAAAGAGCATAAAATTACCTATCTTCTACAACTGCAAATTTTGGATAGGCTGTTTCCCATTTTTTGTTATACACGAGAAAAGATATATTTAGTTTAAACGGTTATATCTCAGAAATCTACAATGGAAAATCGTCTAAAAAATGTTAGATGATTAGGAATTCAGTGAATCTACATACTAACATCTAGTTACATATAATTTAAATATTTGAATAATTTTAATAAATTACGTACAGAGAAAAAATTCTTCGATAATGATGATTACATATTGGTGTGTAATTTTAGTAAAAAATTATCTTTTGACAAACCATCAATGATAACAATGCACAGCTTTTGTGAGCTATTAATTAGAAAGAGATATAGCAATTTAAAATTAATTTATTAGAACAAAAATTTTTATATTGGAACAATTAATTTAGTTTGAGTGTCAATTAATTAACAGCGGCTTTTTCTAATAGTTAATTAAAAACGGCATATTCACCTTAAGACCTTTAATTTGAGCGGTCGAAGCATTCATGAGAATATTTGGATGAGAAGTTACGCTCGATTTAAAATTACGAAAGAATTTTACAAAATGGAAGACCGCAAGTTGCAAACCGCTTATGCTCCTAAATTGTTGGTATCTTATTATAAGTTATAAATGCTAATAGCTGTCTCAATGTTAGTTAGGGTTTTGTTTCAATTTTTCTATACTTAAACATTAATTGCAAATTTTAAATTGCTGTCCCTGTGATAGTTAGGTTCAAGATTTATAGTTTAGTATTTTAGTATTTTATTATTATACTAGCATCCCCCGTCACGGCTTCGATATTTTGCCGCCAGAATCAATTTAAAATCTTATTTCCTTGCAGAAATATAGTAAAAAAACATAAAAACACATTTCACCCCTTTTCACCCCTGGGTAGGGGTGGAATTTCAAAAAACCCTTTCTTAGTGAGCACCTATCATTTAGTAGGATAATACCCACAAATTTTCAAGCCGATCGGTCCAGTGGTTTTGGCTGGGCGTTGATGAATCAGTCAGTCAGGACAAGTTATTTTATGTATATAGATATAAAACATTTAGTATTGATTGATTGTTGCTAAAACTGTAGAAGTTAAGTTTAAGGTTGGTGGTTTTCGGTTAATATTTTATTTTTATTTTTTATTTCTAATCACATAAGAAACACTGCCCCTGCAGTATTTTGTTTTAAAGTTTATGATTCGTTTTATGATTAAAACCTGTTACATACATCATCTGAAAATTGCTTTCTATGGAGTAACTGTGATTTATGGTTTATAGATTGATTTTATTATTTAACAGGTTACGCCTATCTAGGAGGCTGATTCAAGCCGTTTTTTATACTCTTTTTAACGAAAAATTTACGTAATTTCTTTTATGAACTGAAGCTTTACTGAAAAGTACATATTTTGAACATATTCTAGTAATGTTTTTAATTCAAAATATTAGAATATAGCGATCCTATAGAAATTTTCAAAAAAATATAATATTTTAAAGGTGTCATGCGGTAAGCAAACTTCTTCGGAACTGGATTAACTTAATAAAAAATTCAAAAAGTTTTTGTTAATATATGAGTTGCTTTTGGATTTGAACGAAGGATTAAAAAAAATGTTTCTAAACAAAATGGCGACTGCATAAACAAAAGACGCAATTTTTCAAGGTTAAATATTTTTAAAAATTTTTTGTTTATAAAAAATAGAGTTTTGGTTAAAAATAAAAGTCTTTCATCCGAGCCCAAAAGCAACTCATATATTATCAGAAACTTTTTGAATTTATTTTCAGTTGATCCAGTTCCAAATAATCTTTCTCTTCACACAGCACCTTTCGAAAATAATTTTTTAGGAGGATGTCTGTAGCGTCGCTATATTCTAATAAATTGGTTAAAAAATTACTAGAACATATTCAAGATATGTACTTTTTAGTAAACCACCAGTTAAGGTGGCTCTCTAGTCATTATCGACCAAAAATTAAAAAAAAAATATTTTTTTTTAAAGTCAATTAAACTATTAATTTATTATGTAAAAATATTCTTATGATGGTATTAATTTATTTTCAATAAAAAACAAACGCTTTACGAAAAGATCTTTTTGTCATTTAACGTCATTTTTTCACTTTTATGCATTAATGTACGTTTTTCAGGAAGTGAACAATAATTTTTTGCTTAAAGTTTCGGAGGTTAAATACTGTAGAGTACTATTCAGATGTCTTCTAACAGTTATTGATATGTAAAATATATTTATAATGAATAGTTTTCTAAAATTATGGTGAGTTTATTCAATAAAGCCACTATTTTGATAGAAACACTGTTTTCTCAAGTTTTATTCAAATTTAAGACATTTCCTAGAATAACTCTAAATCTAAGAGAGGTATATAGCTGAAAATTTTTATATGACTTCATAACATCAGAACAAATATGATATGTAAGTATCAATTCATAAAAATCAAAACTGTAGAAAAATTTTATTTCACTAGAGAGCCACCTTAATGAAAATAATTTTATATTAAGTTTAGCAACAACTGATTATTTCACACCAGTTTTACATTTTTTCAAAAATACAGTCTATCTTATAAATCATATTTAATTAAAGCTTGAGTTTCCTTTAATAATAGTCACTGCAACCATTTTAAAAATACAAAACTACTTTCCATGTATTTTCTTGATCAATTTGGTACTTCGAATTCTAGATGAACACAATATAAGTGAGAGTTATTAATTTGAAATACTAAAATTGTTTAAATGCTAAATTGCTAAATTGGTTAGTGAGAAAGTCCACAAAAGGCACGTTGACGTATACGTCATCCTCAAACTCAATGCGAGGCAAATCAAGCTCTTGTAACCAGTTGATGTTATTGACGAGTCAAAAATTATCGCTTTTGTTTTGCCGACATTGAAACGCAGTCCGGCCGTTTCGGACTATTCCGACACTGCCCGCAATACAGACGAGAAACCCTTGATGCTTTAATAAAGACTCCGCCAGGTCACTTGAGTGTACCCAGTGCACCATCCAGCGCGTCTTGAAAGTTACTAATGTAAAGGCTGAACAGCAGAGGTCCCATAACTGAACTCTGTGGCACACCTAGATTGGTGGTTAGCCAATCTAAGTCCCCGTTATTGTTTGTTATTACTTTTTGTCTACGTGAGATAATGTATGACTGGAGAACATCCCGTTAAAAACCCATGCATATTAGCTTACGAAGTAATTTTGATGGTGAAATGGTATCGAACGCCTTACTAAAGTCAAACATCAATTGTATCGTCATTAATTTTTTTCTTGTCATTGATACTGATTCGAATGTCCTCGGTCAATTTCAGTAGTGCTATTTGCGTGATGCGATGCTGTCTGTTTTTAAGAATTTTGTAATCTGGCCATGAAGTATCTTCTCCAACACCTTGGAGAGAAAGCTCAGTAGTGCTATTGGGCGAAATTCTGACACGGTAGAGGTGACTGATATTTTTTTTAAGTTGCACTAACGGAGCTTTCCTCCAAGTCTCTGTGAAGACTCCCTAGATGTGTTGACTTACAAAAGAAAGGGACTCAGCTACCACACTTGGGGAATACCATCCTCTCCCTTGGCTTGCAACGAGAAATGAGAGAGAAAGAGTGAGAGTCAGATAGATAGATAGATAGATAGATAGATAGATAGATAGATATACTTTTTATTCGTCAAAAGACAAAATCTTATAATTTCATGTACATGTAGTTATAATTAAAATATCAGTCGATTTAATATATTTGTTACCTTAACTTTCACTTATTGCATTTCTTATTAAAATAATAATTCGCTTTATCAGTTCGTCAGTTTATAAAATTTAAATGTAATGAACTAGTCACAGTCAGATATCACAGAAACACGCTTCGACAAAAAATAATACATAGAATAAAAAAATAAATACAATAGAGATAACATATAAAAATAAAAGAATACATACACATACTTTGCTAAATTTTTGCGTATACTATCACGTCAAAATTTAAAACACACTCATTCATGACATTTTAACAATCACGCTAATAAATACATTTACACCTAACACTAAACATATTTAATAAATAAATAAATAAGTTAATAAATAAATACGTCGAATAAATAAATAAACCAGATAAATAATTAAATTAAATAAATAAATAAATAAATAAATAAATAAATAAATAAATAAATAAATAAATAAATAAATAAATAAATAAATAAATAAATAAATAAATAAATAAATAAATAAATAAATAAATAAATAAATAAATAAATAAATAAATAAATAAATAAATAAATAAATAAATAAATAAATAAATAAATAAATAAATAAATAAATAAATAAATAAATAAATAAATAAATAAATAAATAAATAAATAAATAAATAAATAAATAAATAAATAAATAAATAAATAAATAAATAAATAAATAAATAAATAAATAAATAAATAAATAAATAAATAAATAAATAAATAAATAAATAAATAAATAAATAAATAAATAAATAAATAAATAAATAAATAAATAAATAAATAAATAAATAAATAAATAAATAAATAAATAAATAAATAAATAAATAAATAAATAAATAAATAAATAAATAAATAAATAAATAAATAAATAAATAAATAAATAAATAAATAAATAAATAAATAAATAAATAAATAAATAAATAAATAAATAAATAAATAAATAAATAAATAAATAAATAAATAAATAAATAAATAAATAAATAAATAAATAAATAAATAAATAAATAAATAAACAAATAAATAAATAAATAAATAAATAAATAAATAAATAAATAAATAAATAAATAAATCTAAATAAATAAATTTAAATAAATAAATAAATTAAATAAATAAATAATTCAAATAAATAAATAGCTTAAATATATATTCGAGTCACCTTTGTACATTCTTCACCATGTAATTGCTTAAGGTGCCTGCTAAACGCCGTTTTAAATTTACAAAAAGATGGCAGGCACCTCACACTGCTCGGGAGCGAATTCCAGAGGTGCGCACCTTGAACTCTAAATGAGAAAAGGCCCTTATCGGTGCGCGACCCCGGAACCGAGAGCTCTTTCATACCACCCCTACTTGAAGTCCTGGCCTGGTTTTTTTCAAAGAGGGCAGTAAGATACGGTGGCTGCCGCATCACAACCGCTTTGTAAAGCAGCAGCCCCATAAAATACTCCTTCCTCACCTTCAGATCTAACCAGTCCAGTTTTTTCCTGTAGGCGGTGATATGCTCATCTCGCCTAACACCACATATGTATCTCACACATGCATTCTGTAGACGTTGTAGTCGTGTCTGGAGCTCCCCTGACATATCAAGAAGAACCACTGAGCAATAGTCTAAGTGAGGTAGTACCAGTGCACATGCCAGCTGCTTCCTCAGTATCTCTGTGGTGCTTGAACGGAAAAGTTTTAAGCTATACAGAGCTCTATTTACTTTTCTACTGACCGCATTCAGTTGCGGCTTCCATGTCAACCTTCCGTCCATCACCACGCCGAGGTTGGTGACTGTATCGACAAAGGGAACGTGTACGCCGGTCTGTATCTCAATGCCTTGCAAGTCAAGGTTCTGAACCTGTTTGATGTTGTGATCAGATCCAAAAATGATCGCCTTTGTCTTGCCGACATTGAGGCGCAGGCCAGCTGACGTTGCCCAGTTCGACACTGCTTGTGCTACAGCCGACATGCGACTGATACCATCACGAAGACCCTTCAGGGTCACTTGTGTGTAGGTTTGCAAGTCGTCAGCGTAAAGAGAGTGAGAGAGAGAGAAAAAGAGGGGGGGTGGGTGCAGTAAGAGCTAATAATCATACGTTCGCCGTATACTTACAAAGGTCTCGTTTGGCATTAAGCTTTGTGATGTAACATTAGGATCGAATGCATTAAGCAAAGAGATACCACCCCATGCATCACGATAGCATATGTGCCGATCGCTTATCCAAGAGCCGTTAAAGAGCAGAGGAGAAAGCTCTCCGTAGAGTACCTGCAAACACACAACGAACTTGAAAATGCTACTATATTTCTAAGAACGAATTTAGCAACTTAATGGTTGCTAAAAATTATTAAATATTTCTGATAAAATATTCACCTTAATAGGTGTTCTCTATTTTTCATCTAAGTATCAAAAGCCTTATTTAATAATGCAGTATAAAGTTTATAGAAGTAATGTTTCGAAATTATTGTAGTGTAAATAATATATTCTTCTTAACACGTGCATGAAAAAGGCCCCTTTCCATGCTTGCAAAGCGAATGGAAAATTAGGCATTCCGAGCGTCTTTAGCGGGAGGTAATATTGATTACGTCCCGCTCCTCAATTTCTTAGGTCTAGTGGACGACTCGTAATGCCCATTTCACCATTTCCTTTGCATGCATGAAAAAGGCCCTATTAACACACTTACTTGATATAATGCAATGTGTAGCACGGGTGGAAAGGGCTTTTTCAGACTCGGATGATGATTTAAGTACTGAAGACGAAGGAAGGGACACGTCGCAGGAAATGTAAAAGTTTTAACATAAGCTAAAAATTAGAAAAATGCGCAAGCCCATTGGTGCTTATCAAAATGAGTCTTTAGGTATCTATGGACCAAAAAAATTTTTGCCTGAAAATTGACCAAAAGATGAAGAAATCCATTTTAGAAACGTTAAAAATAATTAAGATTGAATCTCTGTGAAATTTTTTGAAAATATCATGTTTTGGCCAATTTCAAAAATTCAAAAAATTGTAGGGGGTACTAATGTGAATAAAAAGTGTGTTTTTGAAAGAGAATTTGATGCAGAATATGATAGTATTTTTTGGATCACCAAATTTGATGAGTTTGATTGGTTCAAATCTCTGCCCAAACACCGATGATATTTTAAGCTGAGCAACACAAGCAATATTGTTAAAAAAAATTTCAATGTTAGTTTTAAATACATATTTTATGATAAAAGAAGATTTAGAATGGTATTCATAATAAGTCCGTCACGAGAAAAAGATAAAAGAAATTGGTTTATTTTACCGAATTCAGTCTCTTATGGGATTTAACATATAAATCTGTTTTAGATAAAATAAGCCAATCTCTTTTATAGTTCTGGAGATAAAAACATATACATTTTGAGAAAAATGAGAAATTCTATTTATCAAATTTTTCAGTTTGATATATGTCCTAAACCAATAGAGATTTGAAACCTCTACCTATAGGGATTTGAAACTTCTTTTACATACTTTGGGTACGTAATATTAAATTTTCTTTAAGTTTCAGAATTTTTAAATTTTTTACTTAACTTGGAATCACCACACATATATATATACTGTGACGAGACGCAAATTACGTATAAGCTAACTGACAACGAGAGTGGGCCGAGCGAGTGGGTCTGTTGACGTCAATAGGCTTGCCGCGCACACGCTAAAGACGAAACGGTGCTCGCCGCGCCCACGTAGGGAAATTGCAATTATCGCTTGAACTCTCGCACCACGCACCACGCTGTAGACCGGCTCGCCGCCATCTTCGCTTTTCTCCCGTTTCATACCAACACATAATTCCTTGTTGGATTGTTTTTTTATCAGGCTACGTTCGTGCGTGTGTGAAGAAAGGACTGGTGGAGGCGAACACCTTATCAACACCGCCACTGCCGAAGAAGGAGAAGCCGCCACGCGAAAGAAGAGTCCAGCAGCGAGAATGAGAGGCAGCAACAGGCTAGAACGATAAAGAGAGGGAGAGAGAGAGAGAGAGAGAGAGAGAGAGAGAGAGAGAGAGAGAGAGAGAGAGAGAGAGAGACACAGAGAGAGAGAGAGAGAGAGAGAGAGAGAGAGAAGCTTCGACGCCGATGCATCGTCCTCTTCGCTACGATTGTCCGTAGATTTATAGGTAAGGGCAAGCCCTGGGGAAAACGCGCTTACGCAAAAGGCCACACTACGAGTAGTGTGTCATGCTATATAATTTATCGGCAACAAATTTCCGAGGAGGAAGAGGAACCCGCGCGGGCGAATACCTCTCGTTTTTAAATTTTTTAAATTTTTTTTTAAATTTTGGAAAATTTTTACAATTTTGGAAAATTTTTACAATTTTGGGAAATTTTTCAAGTTTTGGAAAATTTTTTAAATTTTGGAAAATTTTTTAAATTTTGGAAAATTTTTTAAATTTTGGAAAATTTTTTAAATTTTGGATAATTTTTTAAATTTTGGAAAAATTTTTAAATTTTGGAAAAATTTTTAAATTTTGGAAAATTTTTTAAATTTTGGAAAAAATTTTAAATTTTGGAAAATTTTTTAAATTTTGGAAAATTTTTTAAATTTTGGAAAATTTTTTAAATTTTGGAAAATTTTTTAAATTTTGGAAAATTTTTTAAATTTTTAAAATTTATGAAATTTTGGAAAAATTTGTAATTTTGGAAAATTTGTAATTTTGGAAAAGTTTTGAAATTTTGGAAAATTTTTTAATTTTTGGAAAATTTTTGAAATTTAGGAAAAATTTGTAATTTTGGAAAATTTTTGAAATTATGGAAAATTTTAGAAAAATTTGTAATTTTGGAAAATTTTTGAAATATTGGAAAATTTTTGAAATTTTGGAGGCTAGTTAACATTTCGGATGGTCAAAAATTCGGAAGGCCAAAATTTCGGATAGTTAAGAATTCGGAAGGCCAAAATTTCTGATAGCGAATGTTCAGAAAGTTAAAAATTCGGATGGTTAAAAGTGAGAATAGACAAAAATTCGGAAAACGTAAATTAGGAAGGGTAAAAATACCGAATAAAAAAATAACGAAAAACAATAATACCGAAAAGTCAAATTAACGAAAATCAAAATTCATCAGGTCAAAAATACCGAAAATAAAAAACACTATGGACAAAAATACCAAAATACCGAAAAAAGTAAAATTGTTTATTTGAAAATATATTTGATAAGTACCCGAGTATAGGGAGTACAAATATTATATTATACGTGTTTAACCTACTAAAAGTATAATACACATTATAGAATTATAATTTAGTATAACATTCCGTTATCTACAGAAACTACGCAACAGAATAAAATCACATTTTCAGGATAGATTTGTGTAACGAAAATTAAGGAAAATACTATCGATTTAACATCAAAATTGATCATTAGTTTGAAAGCTTACTTAAAAAGATTATAAACAGTTGCATATAAATCGTAAATTTGTGCCAATGTTTAATTTTCTTTTCAATTCGGTTATTTTTCTTTTAATTGTATACGCCTTGCTAATAAAAGAATTTATATATCATATTCATAAGCCAATACGCTGAGTATCGAAAGGCGATTGAATCGACTTAAGGTGGGGTTATAGCAAAATTGAAAACTTTATTAATATTCAATCTTTTTTCCCAAACTTTTTACACTTATACAATGTATACATAAACAATAGACGCTTAATTTGTGAATAACATTCATTGTATTTAAATTGTTTTCTAAAAATGTATAATCTGATAAGTTTCAGTCTACTTTTTATCAGATGAAAGGATTATGTACGAAATATGTAATACATAAAGAGTATTATTATTTCTCTCCATATTTTTAGGAATTGGATTTGGGAAGCACAAACGTGGGAGAATAACCCTGGTCTTCAGAAAAAATTCTCAACTCATAATTAAAATTAAAAATAAACGGCAACGTTTCGTCCCTGGTGGGGACCTCTTCAAGCCATTCGAAAAATACTGGTCATACCATAATAAGTAAAAAATATTGTAACTACAAATTTTAGATTCATATATATTTTTCTTTTTAGTTTTTAACTGAACAGCAGACAAATTAAAAGGTATGAAACAAACATTAATGTATACGTAAAGTTCAATCTTATAATAAATTACTCGACGTTTATACTCACATGGAAATGCATTTTTTTAAATAAAAATACATTAGACTAAAAATTTTAACTTCACATATATTTTCTTCTTAGACTTTAATTGAGCAGCAAGCAGATGAAATGGTGTAAAATAAAGATTTATTTAAGTTCAATTCTGTGGCTTCATGGCACAACTCGATAAATGATTTGTTATGCTTTTAAGATATTACGGCTTAAAGATATTATTTGTCACTTAAACGAAAGTTAAGAAAAACCTTAAATAGTATATATGATTACTTATTTTTAAACTTCTCTAATATATATATTTTTATATGTAAGTATGTTATGCGAGGGTACCACAATCGCTCAAAATTAAATTTTCAAAAATTATACTTTATGGCTGGGAAGTCACAGAATTGTAATATAAAGAACTAAATATTTTTACAAAATAGTTTACTGATATTCATATTGACAATATGTATTATGAATACTTATATATATATAAATTTTTTATTTACTTTTTAAGCTAATATTTCTGATCTTTCATTTTTATACAATGAAGATGAAATACAGAAATTATTTTCTAGTAGTTTCCCATTTATTTTTAATAAACAAATGAATAAAAAATACAAAAATGTCTTAGTTTTATTATTACTTTATTTATAATGAATAATGAGTTATACTCTCAACCGATAAAAGATATGATTCGAATAATTTCAATTTTTCCGAAATTCTCCAATGAGATTAGTGACAATGTGCATCCTAACCAATAAAATTACAGTATTTGAAAAAAATCTAATTGTTTGAAATACGTGATTTGTCCGTCAAGTATACAATTAATTACATTATCTACTATTTCATCACATTGATTAATTAATTTTATTTTAAACCAATATATTACCTAGATATAGTTTACCATTACATAGGTATGAAATTTCATTTAAATAAATAAAATGTTAAACAATAAATAAGATTCAATAAAATTTATTTTACATCTGTTTAAAAACTGTACAATGCTACTGTGGCACCCTCGGAGTTGCCGCCACGACAAGTGCGCACGCTCCTGCCGACAGGCGAGCGGCAGCACAATCGGCGCAAGCAGCGACTGGAGCCGAGAGCGTTCTTCTAGCCTCGGCCTCCTATCGCTGTCTCTCTCTACACTCCGCTACAGTGCCCCGAGAGTTGCACGCACAGGACTGCACGCAACAGCTCGATACAACGCCACAGCTCTGGCGCATCGCCTTCAAATTTAAATATCTTTTTACGGCTAACTTAGCATTTCTGTATATTTGTAAATATTGTACATAGTTGAATATAGTGCTACAAAAATCAAGGAGTGTGAAAAACCCCTTTTCTCTCTCCTGCCATCGTCCGCCTCGCTCCTGTCCTCGGCGCAAGCAGCGCTGCACCTGCTGGGGCGATTCCCTATGCGCCCTGGCAACCCGCGGCATAGCCCGCACATTGGTGTCCCCGACGTGATATACGGGTGCAGCACGCCGAGCAGCAGAGTCAAGTAGGACCGTTTTTCGCAAGGAAAGAAAAAATACGAGGTGAGCGAAAAACTTTTCCCGCGCTTTTCTCGGGAAAAGCGAACATGGCCGCCGCTACCGATGAAAAAGCGCGCGCTCGCGCACGCGCATGCTGAGCATGCCGCGCGGTGCCTCGACACCACGTCGCATCACACGCTCCAGCACTGCCGACGACTCGTACGACGAGGACCTCGAGGACACCGCTGACCTCAACTCGACGATCGTCCTGCGTCAGCAGCAGTCGCAGTCCGAGCTCGCCGCGCCGCTTTCGACGCCGCCGCAGCCGGGGGCCAGCACGCCGCCGCCGCAGCAGCCTCAGCCTCAACAGCAAGTTTTGTCTGGCGCGCCGCCGACGCCGCCGCCGCCCGCCCGGCCGAGCCGCCATCGTCACCACGAGAGTGACACTGCGATAGCCGCCGGCACGCCGCCGCCGCTGTCGCAGCCGACACCGCAGCAGCCCTCGCTCCCAGACGGAGGCCCGCCAGCGCCGAGCCGCCATCGTCACCGCGAGAGTGACACTGCGATAGCCGCCGGCACGCCGCCGCCGCTGTCGCAGCCGACACCGCAGCAGCCCTCGCTCCCAGACGGAGGCCCGCCAGCGCCGCTAGCCTCGTCAGACCAGCAGCAGCTCGCCGCTCTCCACGGAGCCATGCTTGACGGCAACATGCAGCTCGCCGATCCCGCCGCCGCCGCAGCAGCCGCCGCAGCCGCCGCAGCAGCCGCCGCAGCAGCCGCCGCAGCCGCCGCAGCAGCCGCCGCAGCCGCCGCCGCCGCCGCCGCAGCAGCCGCCGCAGCCGCCGCCGCTGCCGCCGCTGCCAACGCCAACATTGCGCCTCCGGTCCAAAGCGTCACCGCTTGCCGGCTACCTCCCTTCTGGCGCAAACAACCGGAGCTCTGGTTCCTGCAGATCGAGTCGGTCATGCAGGTAAATCAGGTTCGCACAGACGCCACGAGATATCACCTCGCAGTCGGCGCGCTTGACCCTGAGACTCTGATGGAGGTCTCGGACATTTTGAGGAACCCTCCAGAGGGGAACAAGTACGCGACACTAAAAGCACGCATCCTCGAGCGCCTGACCGACTCAGCGGACAGGCAGCTCGACCGCATGCTGAACGAGCTGACGCTAGACGGCAGGAAGCCGTCCCAGCTGTTCAGACACATGCGCTCCCTCGCTGGGGACAAAGCCACGGACGATGTGCTGCGCATCAGGTGGAAGTCGCTGCTGCCTGCGCACGTGCAGTGCGTCTTAAATATTTTTAAGACCAACACCGTCGACGAGATGATTGCGGCTGCGGATATGCTGATGGAGACGCCCATCTCCGCACCGGGCTCCTGCTCCGTGAGCCCAGCTCCGACACCCGAGCCGTCGTTCGCAGAGGTCAACGCCATTCAGCGAAGCACAGACTCCCTTGAGATTAAGCAGCTGCTGGCTCAGCTTATCTCAGTCTCGAGGGAGATTTTAGAAAAGGTGTCCGACGACAGAGGCCGCAACGACAGAGGACGTAGCGACAGAAGCCGCAGCGACGGAGGCCGCAGTGCCTCATGGCAGTCGCGCCGTCGCTCGCCCTCACCACGACGCCCAGCAGACGGATTCTGCTGGTATCACGCGCTCTACGGCACAGCAGCACAGCGCTGCAAGCAGCCTTGCAGCTTCAGCAGCTGCGCGCAGTCCAACCAGCATGGAAACCAGTAGGGCTGCGCTCAGTTCAGGCAGCAAGCGACAGCCCCTGCTCTACAAGCCTGCCATCTCCCAGAGAGGTCCGACTTCACGTCTTCGATCGCAGATCAGGCCTGAAGTTCCTGGTCGACTCGGGCTCTTCAGTTTCGCTGCTGCCGCATGTGCCAAAGAAGGGCAGCACGGCCAGCTCCACGCTGAAGCTCGCCGCCGCCAACGGGACGCCCATCGCCACGTACGGGCACAAGATACTGCCCCTGGACCTGGGCATCCGCCGCAGCATCCCCTGGGACTTCGTCCTGGCGGATGTTAAAATGGCCATCATCGGCGCCGACCTCCTGGAGCACTACGGGCTCCTCGTGGACCTCAAGCGCCGCCATCTGTGGGACTCCACCACATACCGCAGCGCACCAGGTTCCACTCATCGGGCATCTGTCTACGGCGTCAACATCGAGAGCCGTGACAGTCCAACCGAGGACCCCGCCATCAAGGCGCTCATCGATGAGTACGATAAGATTATCCAGGCCACGTCATCACCTACCGGAGGCCCCTCGGCCCCGGTGCAGCACCATATCGTGACAACGGGACCTCCAGTCTACGCACGAGCACGACGGCTAGCAGGCGAGAAGCTCGAGGCAGCCAAGGAAGCCTTCGACTCGCTTCTCTTCCACGGCGTCATCCGGCCATCCAGCAGCCAGTGGGCCAGCCCGCTGCACATGGTGGACAAACCGGGTGGAGGGTGGCGCACCACGGGAGATTACCGTCGATTGAACTCCATCACCGTCCCGGATCGCTATCCGCTCCCGCGGATAGAGGACCTGCTCCGCAGCCTGCACGGTTGTGAGGTCTTTACGACGCTGGACCTCAATCGGGCATACTTTCAGGTCCCAGTTGCTCCAGGAGACGTCCCAAAGACTGCCGTCGTCACGCCGTTCGGACTCTTCGAGTTTCTGGGCCTACCTCTGGGTCTCAGGAATGCGACCCAGACGTTCCAGCGGTTCCTGGACACTCTGTTCAGAGGGATGCCCTTCGTGCGGGTCTACGTAGACGATCTCCTCATCGCCTCCCGCAACCGAGAGGAGCATCTGCGGCACATTAAGGCCGTACTCGAGGTCTTGGCAAAGGCCAGGCTCACCCTCAACCGTGGCAAGTGCCACTTTGCCTGCCCTGAGGTCAACTTCCTGGGCTACCACCTCAGCGCCAACGGGTTCAAGCCTCCAGCGGCCAAAGTCACGGCCATAGCCAACTATGCACGCCCGGTGACTGTCATGGACCTACGGCGCTTCATCGGTATGCTCAATTATTACAGGGCTCTCATACCGCGTGCAGCAGCTATACAAGCGCCACTCACGGACCTTCTTCGCGGCGCCAAAAAGAAGGACAAGCGGGTAATAGAGTGGACTGAGGAGCGCGCGGATGCATTCAACAAATGCAAGGAGAGCTTGGCTGCAGTGGCGCAGTCGAGCTTCTTCGTACCCGGCGCCCCTCTCGTCCTCTCCACAGACGCCTCGTCGACAGCCCTTGGGGCCTCGTTGGAGCAGCTCGACGGCGACACCTGGCGCCCGCTAGGCTTCTTCTCGCGGAAGCTCGCCCCACCGGAGGCGAAGTACAGCCCGTACGACCGGGAGCTCCTCGGGGTCTATGCAGCGCTCAAGCATTTTGAGAAGGCTCTTCAAGGCTCTTGACCAACGACCGGACAAAGCATCTCCTCGTCAGGTGAGGCAGCTGGATTTTATCAGCCAATTCAGCGTCACCATCGAGCACATCTCCGGAGAAGACAATGTCGTGGCAGACGCTCTCTCACGAGTGGAAGCCATCGACATGCCGACAACGCTGAGCCCCGCAGCCATCCACGAGGCCCAGCAGCGCGAGGACATCGACGCCGATCACGAGCTATCAAACTCTTCGCTGAATCTCCAGCCCCTGATGATCGACGGCCATAGGCTCCTGTGTGAGACGTCCACAGGAGTCGTTCGGCCCTACATCCCCCAGGAGCTGCGAAGGACGGCGTTTGACATTGTACACTCGCCGGCGCATCCCAGCGGTCGCACCACCTCCCGTATGCTGAAGGAGAAGTTCGTGTGGCCCGGGATCAGGAAGCATGCACTCAAATGGGCGCGCGAGTGCCTTCTCTGTCAGCGTGTCAAGATACACCGGTACGCCAGAGTGCCGCCCACCAACATCGATGTGCCTGACCAGCGCTTCAGCCATGTTCACCTGGACATCATCATCATGCCGCATCTCGACGGGTTCAGGTACTGCCTGACGATGATCGATCGGTTCTCCAGGTGGCCTCATGCGATCCCGCTCAAGGATATACAGGCCGAGACGATTGCAGCCGCTTTCTACAGTGGCTGGATCGCCACCTTCGGCACACCGCTCACCATCACGACGGACCAGGGAGCTCAATTCGAGTCTGCGCTTTTCGCTGCCCTCTCCCGGCTGATTGGAGCGAGTAAGATCCGGACAACGCCTTACCACCCACAATCCAACGGCATTTTGGAGAGGTGGCATAGGACGCTAAAGGCCGCGCTCATGTGCCATCCCGACGTCCCTTGGCTCGAGCGGCTACCAACCGTCCTCCTTGGACTCAGGACGGCCTACAAGGAGGACCTCAAGGCTTCACCGGCACAGCTGATGTTCGGCACCTCTCTGCGCATACCAGGTGATTTTTTCACCACGCAGGAGTGCACTGCAGATGTTTTTTCTTTTGTAGGGAAGTTGCAGCACCACTTCCGTACTCTGAAGCCACTGCAGACCGACCACCACGTCACTACCAAGCCCTTTTTCCACAAGGACTTGGCCACCAGCACGCATGTGTTCCGGAAAATCAACGCTGTCAAGCCGCCCTTGACACCGCCCTACACAGGGCCGCACCGTGTCATGCGCCGCCTTGACCAGAAGCGTTTCGTTATCGACGTCGACGGAGAGCCCAAGACGGTCTCCACCGGCGACCTCAAGCCAGCGTACATCGCTGGGGACGAGACCTCGGTCCCAATGGACCAACGCCCTCAGCGACAGCCTCGCCGCACCGTCACGTTCCAGGTGCCACTCAGCGCTACACCTCCACAAGCGCCACCAGCACCATCATCGTGCCCTCCACAGGTGCCACCATCATCATCTTCATCGTGCCCTCCTCAATCGTCAGCCACTAGGGGGGGAGTGGCTGTGGCACCCTCGGAGTTGCCGCCACGACAAGTGCGCACGCTCCTGCCGACAGGCGAGCGGCAGCACAATCGGCGCAAGCAGCGACTGGAGCCGAGAGCGTTCTTCTAGCCTCGGCCTCCTATCGCTGTCTCTCTCTACACTCCGCTACAGTGCCCCGAGAGTTGCACGCACAGGACTGCACGCAACAGCTCGATACAACGCCACAGCTCTGGCGCATCGCCTTCAAATTTAAATATCTTTTTACGGCTAACTTAGCATTTCTGTATATTTGTAAATATTGTACATAGTTGAATATAGTGCTACAAAAATCAAGGAGTGTGAAAAACCCCTTTTCTCTCTCCTGCCATCGTCCGCCTCGCTCCTGTCCTCGGCGCAAGCAGCGCTGCACCTGCTGGGGCGATTCCCTATGCGCTCTGGCAACCCGCGGCATAGCCCGCACACTACAACAGACGTACGAGGGTAGTTCAATAAGTCTTTAGAATGACCAACAGATGGCGCGCGAATCGCTCCAAATCATCTGTTTTCAGTCAGCACCACTCCCGACTAGATATATGGTGCAGTCACAGTCCACATCTTCTGAGTTTACGTGTTTTTATAACCAATTGAAAAAAAAAAATTGCTTGTTAAGAAAAATGGAAAAAAAACGAGTTCAGAGCGGTAATTAAACATTTTCATTTAAAGGGTTTAACTCCATATGAGATAAAAAATGAATTGGACTCAGTTCATGGCACATCTGCCCCTGCCTTAGCAACGGTTTATAACTGGGTAAATGAATTTAAGCGTGGTCGTACATCAATAAGTGACGAACCACGTTCAGGAAGGCCCGTAGAAGCAACTACTCCCGAAATCATCAATAAAATCCACGATATGGTGTTAAAGGATAGAAGATTAAAAGTGCGTGAGTTAGCTGAGGCCACAAGGATATCTATAGGTGCAGTTGTTTCAATTCTACATGAAAAATTAGGCATGAAAAAGCTATCGGCAAGATGGGTGCCGCGTTTGCTCTCAGCTGAGAATAAACGCAATAGAGTGGTCGCCTCTGAGGCTCTTTTGGCGCGCATAAGTCGGAATCCTGAGGAATTTTTTCGTCGATTTGTGACTGTGGATGAAACATGGATACACCACTACACTCCTGAGACAAAGGAACAATCCAAACAGTGGATTTCCACAGGCGAACCAGCTCCAAAGAAGGCAAAGACCGTAAAGTCAGCTGGTAAGGTTATGGCTACAGTTTTTTGGGATGCACGTGGAATTATACTTATTGACTACTTGGAAACGGGTAAAACAATTACTGGTGAGTATTATGCATCATTATTAGAGTAGCTGAAAGAAGAAATTAAAAAAAAACGACCACATTTGGCGAGAAAAAAAATTCTCTTTCATCACGACAACGCCCGAGTTCACACATGCTTCGTTTCAATGGCTAAAATTGAAGAACTAAAATTCGAATTGGTCGAACACCCACCGTATTCACCAGATTTAGCCCCCAGTGACTTTTCTTATTTCCAAACTTGAAAAAATGGCTCGGTGGACAGAGATTTACGGACAACGAAGACGTCATTGCCTCTGTAAGTGCTTATTTTGAGGAACTTCCGAAAACGCACTTTTCTGAAGGATTAAAAAAACTTAAAAAGCGATTGACCAAGTGTATAGAGCTCCAAGGAGATTATGTTGAAAAATAAAAAAAAATTTACCCAAAAAAAATTGTTTTTATACTTTATTCTAAAGACTTATTGAACTACCCTCGTATAACAGTGATACACAGTGACATAGAGCGGTGCACAGCCACGCACTCATTCCTCCTTATTCCATGCAGTTCGATTTAGCCTGTAACATACTAAAGAAAAAAGTAGTATATACACAATGCAAAATTTTCATATTAATAAGTTTAACTATATATTTATTTTGTTTCTTTATTATTTTTTTTATTAAAATTATTTTATTTCTTCAAAATAAGATCTATTTCTATTTTACAGTATTGTACGTACAGAATACTGCAAGGCTGTATATAACTTTTTATTTTAATGTAATTTTGCAAATAGTAATAATGAATAAGTATAGTTTATTTACTCATAAAAGAAGCTTTGTTATGAAAAATTGCAATGAACATTTATTTAGAGTTTATTATTTTTTGTACATTTTTCCATGTTATGTATTTATCAGTTTTAAGACAAAATTTCAAAGCAGTTTACTATTTATATTTGTTATCGAATTACTATTAATTAAATCCTTTTTTTAAATGTATAAAATTCGTTCACTACTTTACCCACAATATTATTTCAATATTCATACTACTATTTCAGTGTTAATAATATGGCAGTGAAAGCTTTAACTATAATAATTAAAAATGTGTATTACTTTACTACTATTATTATTTATGCATTATAGTAATAATAATAATGAGTGGCGATTCCAAAATAACGATAAAATGATGGTGGTAATCATTGAAATTATGTCAAAACCCTAAGAAACAAGTAACAATATCCTCTATACGGCAGTAAAATAATTCGAGTTTCTCTTAAAGTGAAATTTTACAAAACTATACTATTCATCATTCGGAAATAACCTAACAAATATCAAAGCGAAAATGAACAAAAACATCTTTTAAACTATGCTACTAAATACATACTGAATGGGAATCGTCGACTATTCGATGTAGTCAACCTAGACGAAAGTAATAGAAAGCTACTGATCGTAGGAGCGCACAACATTAAGGTCCGTCTACACTATTCATAGGAAAACGCAACACATATTATATTTGGTCCCGTTTCAACTACTCATAGGAGAACACAACACACAGTCATGTCTACACTGCGATTTGACAGAAGCAAAAAATAGATGACCCTAATCGTCGGATTATATTCAGAAGTCCCTGTATCATCTCTGGTCATATCCTTTCTATCACATCTTACGTATTTCAATGATTATTTTCCATATTTTAAGTCTATTTTTGAAATCGCTCTTTTTTCGCAAATTGATTCAATAACCATTATAACACTAAAAGAACTATAAGTACTGTCGTTTAAATGCTCTTACAAATCGCCTTCAAAATCATATTTAAATAATCATCAAGCTATAGTATTACTTTTACGATAAATTTTTGTACTTTTATTTTAAACTTCTTTTTAATATAGCCTATAAACTTCAAATTAAAAACCAAATTAAATTAATCTGTTTAAAAATGCACAGCGAATCTAAAGCCTACTGTGCCTAAAAGTACACTAGCCATCCTCTGTATCTGCTTAAACGAAATTGTAACACAGGACTTAAAGTTAGCACTTTCCCCATCGATATACAACTTTGTTAGCGAATAGCATTCGAAAAATATTTCGCTAATAAAAGTGCCAGCTCGAGTCAAGCATTCAAGTTTTCTTGGGCAAATATGGAGGGCGACAAATGTACGTTCTGTATACAGACTGGTAGTAATATTTTCAATTGTTCACAAGTTTACAGTCAACAAATATAATATACAAAAAATAACCGGTCATGTGTACACTATTCGTAAGAGAACGCAACACATACCAAAAGAGGTCGGTCCCGTCTGCATTACTCATAGGAGAACACAATTTATACAAAATAAAATACTTTATAATCAAACAATATAAGTCACACAAAAAATACAGTATCATGTCTACACTATTCGTAGGAGAGCGCAACACATACCAAAAGTGGTCGGTCCCGTCTGCATTACTCATAGGAGAACACAATGTATACAAAATAAAATACTTTATAATCAAACAATATAAATTGCACAAAAAATACTGTATCATGTCTACACTATTCGTAGGAGAGCGCAACACATACCAAAAGAGGTCGGTCCCGTCTGCACTATTCATAGGAGAACACAATGTATGTATACGAAACGTAGCTCACTATGTTTACACTACAATATAGCAGTAATCATTTAAGTAATTATAATTATTTAAAGATTTTAATTATTGTACATGGTTTTTGAATCACTTGCAATGTTCAACAAAATTATACAAAAGCAGTACGTCATTACCAAATTATATTTTAGTATTAATTTAGCGCAATTTAAATACAGCACATAACATAATAAAATTTATTTTATGAAACGAATGAAACATTTTAGATTTATATAAATCTCTCTAAAAGTAATGCTTATTTATTTCAGCAAATTTTGAAATTATTTGAAATAAATTACATACATAGTTGTAGAATTTCTTTAATTTAGTATACTGTACTTACAAATCTAAATATTTTATTCTTTAATTAAACGTTTTTATAATAATCTACCAAAGGTGGTACTCCAGTGATTTTTCAATTATCTCTCGATTTCGACCAAGAACGTTAAAATGTCGATAATATACAGTCACGGACCCAGTTTTTGATCCCTTTTAATAGCTTATTTTGACGTTATATTATACAAATATCGTAGTTACTAAACAACTAAATTTAAAATAAGTGTTGTAGATAGAAAAGTTTGAGAAGGCCATGGTGACCGAAATGGTTAATTATTCCAATTTAAATTGCTTATCGAAATTTTTACAAAAGATTCACATGATTAGTTTCCAAAATATAACCAATTTAAAACAAAACTAAATAAAAAACATTTTTTGATTAATTCTCTATGATACTTTTACAGACGATCGTATTATACAGGATACTAAAACACAAATTTTTATTTAAAAAATCTTTGTCTTTGCATATTCTGAATCGTCAACATTATGGTCGAAAAAACTAAAATAACTAAGTTGAAAGCTTTTTATAATGGACATCTGAGATATCATACTTCATACTATTACCAAATACAAACATGCGATATTCGAAGAATATTGTTTATTCTAGTTTAAACGTAATTTAAACAAATGGATAATTAATGTACCTTAAAACAAACACAGATTGAGTGTCTCGTACACTCGTCAGTTAAGATTCTTTATAAATGTTTATATAATACTTTCAATAACTATAGGACTTTTACTTACAAAGAAGAGTCTCTTTCTCTTTAAAGCAAGTAACTAGAAAGCCATGTTCTCCACAATTACTAAAGTTAATAAGGTTAATAATAAAAAATTCTGTTTAAATGATAATTTCACATTTTCTGTAACTAAAGGGAAAATATTGTAACTTATAAAAAAGACACTTTATTTGTCATTATAAATATGCTTTTTAACTCATTAGCTTCCTAATTACTACCTTATATCGTATAGTAACATTGGGAGGATTTAATTAATTCTCTGTGTTACTTTTATAGACGCTCGTGTCATAGGTGCAGCAAGAGCACAAGTTATTATTTAAACAATCATTGTCTATGCATATTCTAAATCGCCAACAAGAATTATGGACGAAATAACAAAAATAACTTAGTTTGAAACTTCTATATGATGGATATATTCAGTTGTCATACTGTTGCACACTGCAAGAATGCGATTTCGAAAAATATTGAATATTCTTGTTTAAATGTAATTGAAACTAATGGAAAACTATTGTAACTTAAACAAAAATACAGATTGAGTGTCTCGTACACTCGTCAATTAAGAATTCTTTATAAATATTTCTATAATATTTTGTATAATTATAAGGCTTTTACTTACAATGAAGAGTCTCTTTCTCTTCAAAGCAAGTAATAGCAAGCCATGTTTTACATAATTACTAGAAGTTAATAATAAATTCTATTTTAAGAATAACTTGAGATTTTCTGTAACTAATGAAAAACTATATTAACTTATAAAAAAAAACTTTTTGACAATACAAATATGTTTTTTAACCCATCAAGATTATAGCAAATACTTTAATTGCTGCCTAATTACTACCTTTCATCGAATAGTAAAAATGGGGGGATTCTATTAATTGTCTCTGTTACTTTTATAGATGCTCGTATTATACGTGGAGCAAGAGCACATGCGATTTAAAAAAATATTGAATATTCTTGTTTAAATGCAATATAATATAATGGAAAAATATTGTAACTTATAAAAAACACAGATTCAGTGACTCGTACTCTCTTCAGTTAAGTACTCATTATAAGTGTTTATATAATATTTCGTATATTTATAAGACTTTCACTTGCAAAGAAGATTCTCTTACTCTTCAAAGCAAGTAACTAATAAGCCATGTTTTACACAATTACTGAGAGTTACTAATAACAAATTTCGTTTAAGGAGATGTAAAAGTGAACTAATAAACCCTACCTTAACGGCATCACATTTATATTTTTTTTCTCTACAATAAATAAATTTTTCTAAAAAGTTGCCATACTATCCCCACCGTCTTCTTATCACGAACCTTCAGTTAAATTTTCAAAAGCTTTCATTATTAACTCTCGGAGAAAAATGCGTTTTAAAATATACAACTATAGTTGCATTTTCAAATGCATTTCTCTCCAGGAGTTAGTAATGAAAGTTTTTGAAAATTTAATTGAAGTTTCCTGATAAGAAACGGTGGGGATAGTATGGCATCTTTTTATAAATATTTATTTATTGCCGAGAAAAAATATAAATGTGATGTCGGTAACGTAGGAATTATTAGTTCACTTTCACATCTCCTTAAGGATAATTGCAGATTTTTGAAAATTTTCAAGACGTATTTTCTGAATATTATTTGAATACTTATTGAACTAATTTATGTAATTTCCCTGTCAGTTGTGTATATTATCTAAGCTACAAAAATGTTGCACTGCTCGAAAAATGGAGTCTGTTCCTGTATTTTTTTTATATAATTAAAACAATTGTTTTGTTTGATCGGAATAAGAAATCAGAATAATAAATAAAAAAATAATAAAATCGCTAAACAGTTATTTTTCTTATGCGAGGACCGTTATGATAATAATATATATTAAAGTTACACTGAAAGTTGATGGTTATCTGAATACCTGTCTCGTGACTTTTTCATGATGACATGAAATACGTATAATAATTTTGATACCTGCCGATGAAAGCACTGAACAGGGATATATTTACGTCATCATTAAAAAGTTACCTAATTTGGAATTTAAACTATCACCGAATTTCAACGCAACTTCTAATAATTATTATAATAGTTATCGCATAAGAAAGCAACTGTCTTGGAAACATTATTATTTGTTTCATAAACTTGATAAAAAATATTAAGATTACCGTTTAATTGCGACTCTTGTAAGCTCCCTATTTGCACGTTTCCTGAGAATCACCCTCATCCATTCTTCAAATTCGCACGTTTTTATTAAAAATAATTTTACAATAATTTTCAAATGCATACATTAAAAATTAATCAAGTAAAAGTACTTTTACAATATGTCTATATTTTATATATCAATACATTAAAAAGGAAAAAAATGTATTCCTTGAAATAACTACTTTCAACTAAAACCGCTCCCTTTCAATTAAATAATTATCAAGAAGGTTATTGCAGGTTCAAAATTCGCATGACGTCACTGTTTTTATTTATATTCTCATTGTAGCATATTTAAATTATCAGAAGCGGTGACGTCACGCACGACATTTCAAATAGCTCTATCTTAGTTTGTAATCATTTAATTTAAAAAATAAAAAATACGTGTCGATTATTTTTCGGTAATCTATCTGACGGAACTAATGGATTTTTTCATGCAACTTTCCTATTATTTAATTTCAGTATTAACCGACTATAGTACACTAAGGGCATACATATATTACAGAGCGTATGTTTATAAATTAATTTACTGAATTTAAAGTATTTTGCGATTTTCAATATAATAATTACCTAACTGAGTGTTGTCAATTTATACCTCATCATTGGACATAGATAATTGAGTTTTGTCTCATAAACAGATCGTCACAAAGACTTGATAATTTTATTCTTTCATTAGCTGGCTATAAATTCTTTTAGAAATAAATGCTGTGTAAATATAGGAAATTTAAGTATAAAATCTAACGAAAATATATATTTTTTGGTAAAAAATCACTGAAAACCACCCTAACCAATACGAATGATTTGATTGTTTTATACTAGTAATAACAATAATATTATTACCTTTCGTTATTCTTTTTTTTTCTGTATCTTTTCCGCATTATTTTGCTCTTTACAGTTTCCTGTATTACAGTTTCTTGCACTGCAACTTTCTGCACTACAGCTTCTTGCACTGCAGCCTTCAGCACTGCAGCTTTCTGCACTGTAGCTTTCTGTACTGCAGCTATCTGCACTGCGGCTTGCTGTACTGCAGCTTCCTGCACTGCAGCTTCCTTTACTGCAGTTTTCTGTGCTGTCGTTTCTTGCAGTGCAGTTTCTTGTACTGCAATTCTCTGTGCTGCCGTTTCTTGCATTGCAGTTTCCGGTACTACAGAACTCTGTACTGCACTTTCTTGCATAAACTTGTGCAACATTTTAATTCGTCTTTTTAAACTTAGACGCTTCTTCTGTACTGTATTTCTAACAGTCTTGGCCTCTCGTGACCTCTTATTCGTACAACGTACTATAAATCAAATAAAAATTTTGAGATATACAAAAGAAATTAAAAGTAAGTTTTTAAATTATGTTAGTGAAGTAAAATACATTGTACATTGTATTATTCAATTAAATTGAGAATTTCAAATATTATAAAGAGTATTATTTATGAATGTTCGATTTATATATGACGTTAAGATTGTTCGTAATAGCGTTTTTTTAAAATAAGTCCTTGCGTAAGATAATATATTAGATAGCAACATATGATATGTTATATTATCAATTTAAAAATCATTGTTGTTTGTTTATGAAAAGAACACTACTTAATTATTTGTACATTCACTATCGAATTATTTAATAAAAAATAATGCTGATAAAATCTGATAAAATAAGATAAGATCTGATAAAATCCCGTAAGAAATACATGTCAAAAAATGTTTGTCACCTCTAGCTCTTTCCAAGAAAAGTTTGTCTCATTTTACCATAAATAATAACTAAAAGCTCAAATGAACCCTAAAAAAAATTATAGTTTGGTCCAAAAGTTAGATGCAAAACTACCGTTTTATGACAATCACCCGTGTATATTTTTACTGTAACCAATCATAAAAGTTCGACAAATTAGAAAAATTGGTATAACGTAGCCTTATTATGAGAAAACACACAAGAGTGTCATATTTAATATATAAAACGCTTACTTTGTGCATGCTTCAATATACAGGTCTAAAAATCGCCACCACTTTTCTTTCAACTGCTGCTTCATAAACTCTTTCATGGCAATCACTTCATCTTTCCCATCAGGTTCACAATGATCAGCATGCTCTTTCAATTTGTGCAATTTATTGTCTTCTAGCATATACGCAGTTGCGTGGCAGCCCTGTTTAGCGCATCGGAAGTATCTAAAATTTCAAAGGCATATTGACATCTAACTAAAGTTTCTTAACATAAGTTGATAACTTTTCGTATATTTGCATTTCAGTCAGTTAATTTTCTACCTATACATTTTCGCGAAAATAGTATATTGTATATCAAGTTCGGAAAGTAGGCGATAACCGCGAGTGTGATTTGCAGGCTTATTGAAAGTAACCCGAACGGCTCAAGGGCTGCACTGAGCAAAAGCGTTAATTATATTCCACCCGTGGTTCACACCATATTTGATGTCCTACCTGTTTAGCACCTTTTAAAACTGTGCTTTTAAAAAAGATAATGATAATTTTAAAGTTAAAGTCAAAAGTACTGTAGAATCTCTGATATATTATATATATATATATATATATATATATATATATATATATATATATATATATATATATATATATATATATATATATTGTAGGTACACCTTGCAGGTATGTACAAACGTGACAATTATGCGTGTTTTTAAAAAAGAATTTGTTAATGACTATTAAATGTTGTAATATGTTATAATAAATGAAAAACATTTCATCACAATCTCTTCTGTAAATGTAATGATACATAAAACATGTTCAATATCGCCGTTCAAAACTTACACCGAATAATGATTGATATTATGACTCATGTACAATATACCATAGCAAAAATGTATAAATATTTTTCTTTTTGATAAATTTTTTGTAAACCAAATTTGATTGAAATATATCCTGTTAGAGAATTGATGATAGTTAAGTTAATATATTGATTAATTAAATAAATTGAACACACTGAATTTATATAAAAAATATTTTTTCTTTTAAAATAATTGTTTGCAAACTAAGGAAACTGGTTTTAATAAGGAAAATTACTTTTTTTTGTATAATTACCTAAGCTTTAAAGAAAGTGGGATTAGGTTACTAAATTTAAAATATACGATTAAAATTAGAGCTAAAATAAAAATCATCTAATTTTAATTGTATAATATAATTCTTTTAATTGATTAACCATTATATCAACCTCAATTAATTAATTTAACAACAATAATAAAGCTTAAAACTTAATTCCATTCCTTCACCAGATTCTGCTTAGAATTTTATCTACCTAAACTGCATATCGCCATTAAGAGGAGGCCGTCTCTATTGCCCTTCTCTAAATACATTTTTGCTATTTATTCAAACAGTAGTTTGTTAATTGATAAAGTAAGGATCGTCCTCAATTCTTCGTAAAATAAAGAATATTTTGAGACCTAAAAAAATATTTGACATTATTTTCTTTCCGAGAATACTTCGAAAAGCGAAAATTTAGGTTAGGTTTTGCGTTTAGAACTATTCTACGAAAGGAAATAATGTTAGGTACTCTTATAGGTCTAAAGATATACCTTATTTTAAGAATAATTGGGGACAATTATAACTTTTTCAATTAACAAACTACTACTTGATTTATTAGCAAAAATGTGATTAAACAAGGACAGTAGAAACGGTTTCCTCTTAAGCAGGTTTCTATCCAGATCCATTACCAAGAATGTGGCGAGAAAATGAAAATGTAAGTAGAATCAGGCAAATAATCAGCCAAGGTTTTTACCAAGATAGCAAAGAATTATAATAAAATTCTAAATCTATTAATCAATATTTAAAATTTATAAACTATTCATAAAATAATTAAGTAGAGTTAATAAAAAATATTGAACATGTTTTTAAATTATTATACAATGTACTTTTTAAGAATTTTACATAGGAAAAATCCGTATTCTACTTACGTTTTACCATTATCCTTTGATCCATTGTTATGGAACGTTCGGCCATCCAGTCGTCTTGCGCTCTTAGATAAAAAGTTACGCTTTTTTTTAAGAACCTCCACAGCATGTTACATTAACGACTGCGAAGTGAATAACTAGAGAAAAAATAATATATTGAGATCGACGGACTCATTTAATATATGTACACAGGGCTCTATATATAATACGTCAATATATGAGAAATTTAACCAGAAATCTCGACTTAGACGGTTCAAATACCAATCGAACAAAATAGTCGATGCAAAAGAGACCTTGTACGTACATCAATTTAACGTATGGAAATTCAACATGGGAATCGTGGACTGAAAACAGTCATCATTAATATAACAATTACTTGACTTTGTGGGCGCAGGAAATTGTTGTAACAATGAAGATAAAAACAGTAGAAATGAACCGTAATTTGAGATACGCTGCGTGAAAAAATAACAATATCAAAAGTTATCATCAATTAAAGATAGCGAATAGGCAAAATCGCTAGATTTGGTAATTATTCATTTCTGTCCATTTTATTCGTGTTTCGTTCTTAACGTGTTTATTCACTATCATTAATCCTTCACAAATATGGATAATATTAATCTCTTATAATGCAATACAACTCAAACTAAAGCTCTTTTGGTTCTATTAAAATTATTTTTATGAAATACTGTTTTGCATGTCTAAAATAACTGTTATATAACCATTGTTAATACATAATTGTTTATAATACATTTTTTTAACCTTTAAAGTATGTACTTTCGGTACGCAAGTAGAAAAAACAAAGGATTTACATCGTAAATAAATCTTTACGTGCAAATATTTAAATACAAATTATGAAACCTGCTATCCCTGTAGATATTCAAAAGAAGTATAAATAATAGGACAACGTGCGAGAAAGTTTCAAGCGAATTTTCAAAAACTAGTGCCGTACTGGACTACCATATTGGATATCTGACACGCGCGGTGGACACGTCGCTGATCGCACGCACGAGCGAAAAAGACGGCTTCGAAGAGGAAAAAGTATACAAGCTTTCGATAATTTTGGAAGAATATTCTTCGTTACATCGCTTAACGAAGCACACTTATTATTAGATACGCAAACTTGAGTATTCAGAATCAGATTTTGCCATTTTATTTTGTTTTTCAAAGATAATATTTTGTGCTATAGAAATTAGATTTTTCGCGACACAAAAAAGATTTTGTTACATAAAAATGAAAATGATAATTACAAAAACGACTACACAATTTACTGCTCAAGCAGGTATTGCAGCGATTTTTTCACTAACCATTATCGTAATCTCAATTTTTTTAAAAGATTAATTTTAAGATAAAGATTAAGTTATAACGATAATAAATAGAATAAGAACATTTTATATAAAATCGCAAGAGGACCATATTAAATCAACTTTAACTAGTACATTCTCAAAGATTAATTACTATAATAGCTTTATCAGTAAAACTAAAAAGAAAAAGTACAAACGGTAGTCAAAGCTAGGAACGGTAGCGTAAAAGTACAAAATCTAATGCCTCCTGGGCAGCCACTGAAATTTTACCTCGATGACGTGGAGCGACTAGCAGCCGATGACACCCTGGCCAATGGTTCAGGAACGATAGAAAAGGCTATACTCTGGACTTGGACTCTGCACGGCATAGATCAACGGGGCGGGAGCCGAGAGAAAATATGAAGATCGGCAATTTTACTCAAAGCTCCTGCGACCAGCACGCAAAACAGTCAAAGGTCGACTGACAGATATGTCGCGCAGTGGACGTACCGCCACTCGCGCGCGCGAGCGAGAGAGACAGCCTCGAAGGGGGAAAAAGTAAACAAACTCTCAGTGTCGGCTAATTTCTTGACGCGAATTATGGGATTATATTCTTCATTATATCGTTTAACGATGTGCACTTATTAATAGATACCTAAACTGACGTACTGAGCTTTAGATTTTGCAATTTTATATTGTTTTTTGAGGATAATATTCTGATCTACTGAAATTAAAATTTAACGCGCTACACAAATAACATATATTGGTTACACAAAAATGTAAATAATAATTAGAAAAACGACTACGCGATTTGCTCAAGCTGGACTTGCAGTGATTTTTCGAACAATTGTTATCTTCATCTCATTTTCTTTTAATGATTCATGTTTTAAGTTATAAATCCCCAGAGAACAATCTTAATTCAACTTTAACTAGTACATTATGAAAGATAAATTACTATAATAGCTTTATCAGTAAAATTAAAAAGAAAAAGTACAAACGGTAGTCAAAGCTAGGAACGGTAGCGTAAAAGTACAAAATCTAATGCCTCCTGGGCAGCCACTGAAATTTTACCTCGATGACGTGGAGCGACTAGCAGCCGATGACACCCTTGCCAATGGTTCAGGAACGATAGAAAAGGCTATACTTTGGACTTGGACCCTGCACGGCGTAGATCAACGGGGCGAGAGCCGAGAGAAAATATCAAGATCGGCAATTTTACTCAAAGGTCGTGCGGCCAGCACACAAAGCAGTTAAAGGTCGACTAACACCTATGTCGCGCAGTGGACGTACCGCCACTCGCGCGCGCGAGCGAGAGAGACAGCTTCGAAGGGGGGAAAAGTAAACAAACTCTCGGTGTCGGCTAAATTCTTCGCGCGAATTTTGGGACTATATTCTTCATTATATCGTTTAACGATGTGCACTTATTAATAGATACCTAAACTGACGTTCTGAGCTTTAGATTTTGCAATTTTATATTGTTTTTTGTGGATAATATTCTGATCCATTGAAATTTAAATTTAACGCGCTACACAAATAACATATATTGGTTACACAAAAATGTAAATAATAATTAGAAAAACGACTACGCGATTTGCTCAAGCTGGTCTTGCAGTGATTTTTCGAAAAATTGTTATCGGAATCTCATTTTCTTTTAATGATTCATGTTTTAAGTTATAAATCCCCAGAGAACAATCTTAATTCAACTTTAACTAGTGCATTATCAAAGATGAATTACTATTATAGCTTTATCAGTAAAATTAAAAAAAGTACAAACGGTAGTCAAAGCTAGAGATATGGTAACGTAAAAGTACAAAATCTAATGCCTCCCGGACAGCCACTGAAATTTTACCTCGATGTCGTGGAGCGACTAGCAGCCGATGACACCCTGGCTAATGGTTCAGGAACGATAGAAAAGGCTATACTCTGGACTTGGACTCTGCACGGCGTAGATCAACGGGGCGGGAGCCGAGAGAAAATATGAAGATCGGCAATTTCACTCAAAGCTCCTGCGACCAGCACGCAAAACAGTCAAAGGTCGACTGACAGATATCTCGCGCAGTGGACGTACCGCCACTCGCGCGCGCGAGCGAGAGAGACAGCCTCGAAGGGGGAAAAAGTAAACAAACTCTCGGTGTCGGCTAATTTCTTCGCGCGAATTTTGGGACTATATTTTTCGTTAAAAATGCGCATCAGTATCAAATTTACTTTTCATGGTCGCTTCATTTACGTAAAATACATAGCGCAATGAGCATTAATTTCAGCTTGGTTTCGTGAAAAATATTAATTTCATATAAGGTTTAAAAAAATCAAAGAACGTGATGATATAATCATTTAAATTGAAAGATTTCAAGTGTTTTAATTTCACTACCTTCGCGTGTAATTTTGATGGCTGTCCTTGAAAATTAATAACTTTAAGTTAATAACTGGGCTAAATTGACTTTTTATTTGAATCTTAGCTGAAATTGACGCTTTTATAATTTACTTTTATTTTTAATTTTAAATAACGCATAATTGAGATCATTTTGTTTATTTTACGATATTTAGGGCCCATTGAATACTAGTAAGGGTGCCGCACTTAATTTTTAGGTGTCAGAAAACACCTCACAAAGCTTTAGCAATGGTTGGTTTCCAAACCTCTGACACTCTTCTAGTACCATTTAGAACAAACTATCTCTTGTATAAACTTTAGATGTTCATAGTGGGAGACACTTTGTTAAAAATTTATAATCTTAGTTTATCATATTTCATTAATATTTAATTCAGTTTATAGTACTTGACCAAAATTAATTCATCATGTCAAAAAGGTCTATTCATGGATGGGATACTCTCGTCAATATCTCGTATTCAAGGGCCCATAAATATAAACTTTGGGTACGAACTTATAAACAGGTCTAGGCATTCCGTAATGAAAAAATCATAACCGAAATATACCCTAAACATGCGCAAAGTATTGTAAGATTTAAAAATTATTTAAGAAAGAAACAAATGATATTATTAATAGAAAAGAAGCAATAAAGTAATAATAAATAATATAATAATAAATAATACAAATAATGTGCTAGAGCTAATCTATTATAATATTAATTAATATAATAAATAAAAATATGCTAACATTTTTTATAAGTTGTTGTCTGTTTAGGTTAAATTTTATAGAATTTAGATAACTATTTTTATCGTGGATTTATTTTATTACAATTTCTTTTAAAAAATGAATTATTAGTTTATTTTGTGAATGGTAAATGCAATGCTGTCCTTTCAGCTATTTAATAACTATGATAATTATTTGATCTTGTATTTACAGAGAACAGTAGTAATGTCACTTTATATTCTTTTCTTTATATTACATCCCGACACCATGCAAAAACCAACCGTTTACATAGATTACCATATATGCACTTAAAGGGATCCGTCAGACCTATTCTACACACAGATAAATACATTCTTTTGTTTCTACGGTTGGAAATTCATACTTACGAATAACACATAAGTAGTTATAAAATCTGATATTTATTAAAAAAAATGTAAGAATTTCTAACTTACCTTTAATCGAAGAGTAGATGTTTAAAACTGGATTAAGGTAAACTTCATAAAAAATTACGCGGCGAGGCTCAGGCGGTAAAACGATTATTTCCGAAGGGAAGACTGTTGAGATTGTGCGAATTCGAATCCCTTTCAGTCCGATTTTTTCTACTACAAAAATCGACCTTACAACTTACCTTGTCGATTAGGGTTTATCAGTGACAGCTGGTAAAGACCGCCCGTTTTCGATCAATGTTTACAATTCCTGTAAATATATATATATATATATATATATATATATACTATTCAAACAATACTATATATATATATATATATATATATATATATATATATATATATATATATTATTGTCGATTAGCACCACATGGAAGCACAAACATGGCCACGTTAAATAATAATAAAAAAAAAAAAAAACTTTATGATTTAATATTTATTTAAATGCAAATATCGAAGGACACAATAATTGATTCAGTTGCTTTATTATTATATTACTTTCCAAATAATAATAATAGTACATGAACATGAAAACATTAATAATAAAAATACTTTAATGTAAATAAAAATAATTGATAATTTCAATATAGAGATCTATCTTGCCGACAGGTTACGTCAATATTACTTAGTAGATGATAGGAAATACCAGTAAGATTCCGACGTGTTATCCCCCACTTTTCCTTGCTTACTAAAAATTAGGAGTTCGGACAAGATTCAGGTACGGAAATCCTTTATTTTACGTAAGAATCATAACCTCAAAATAAGAAAACACGGACCTCAGAATATCAGACAGGATTCAGACAGGGAATCCGTGAGTCCCGCTCAATACGAGGAAAATACAGGGAGACCGTGTCTGAATCGGGGATGATTTCCGTTGGTCCGAAAAATTGGGTTGGGATCGGGGCTAATAGCGGGGACGCTCTCTGAAATTCCAGCACGGATAAGAAAGTATGAGCGATTTACAAATTGCATGCGACTTTGAAGCGCTCTACGCAGCCAGCGGGTCTGGTCGCGATCAAGTGGGTATTATTCTTTCAACAATAAGGATTTTAATATTTGTATGCTTAATGTAATGTTTTTATGTTACGAATAAATACTAAAGTATTTAATTATTAATCTAAAATATAAAATAATTATTTATACTATCATTTATATTAAACAATATGCTTTTAAATAATTAAATTCTAAGTACACTTACAGAATAAGTAAATAAGTGTAAATAATTAAATTTTTATATAACAAATAATCACATGATATCGCAGATGAGTAAAAAAAGTATAAATATACAACTATATGCAAAAGTAATAGAGCTAGTAGATAAATCGTGAATATTCATTTATAGTTATAATGTAAATCCAATGAAGTATCCAATATAGCCGTGAATAATATTCATTGTACCTAAAATGTTATTGCTTGGAATGTATTTTTCAATAATTTTAGTACAGGCATACTATAAGATTTTAATGGCATTTTTGAGGGGTAACTTGTACTGTACTTTGCTTCTCTATCGTGTAAAACTGTGATGAAAAAAAATAATCTCGATAACTATACAGAGTCATATTTTCAATAACTTGTTAATTACTCGACGTTTGCTGACAAGGAGAGTGTCCCACCTGTCGAAAACGAGTTTCGATGAGGTTTTGGGAGACGCTTTGTAGTACCTAAAATGAAGCCTTGCAATCGTAGTTTGTTCAAATGGGCACTGGTTCTTGTATTGAGATACGAACTATTTTACTCCGAATATGGGTTATTTTAATGAAATAGGGACCTTTAAAAAACTGTTAAAAAAGCAAATAAAAGTAGACGAAAAGATCTTTATTTAAAGCTTTGTTACATACAAAAATTTCAATGCAGTCCAAAGTTATAAATAATTGAAAATGGTGACTGAAAATGCATGAAAAATCAACGAATTTATAAAAAATAAAGTTCCTCGAATATTCATGCATTTTCAGTAACGTTATTTAACTGTTAATAACTTTCGACTAGATTTATATTTCCATACGAAACGAAGCTTAAATTACAGCCTTTTTCGCCTGCTTCTATTTACCTTTCGAACAATTTTTCCAGCATCAAAACTTATATAGTAATGATTAATGACATGTAGTATTAGAGGTACTCTATTTTCATTCAAATAACGCATATTGGGAGTAAAATGAAGCCCATGCATTGTTTTGAGTTGAGTAGCAACGGAATGGTGCCTCCTTAAGGATTATCCGAAATCTTTTATCAAGATACACTAATTAAGGTAATTGTTAAATAAATTTTGAAGTAAACAAATTTACAATTTTCAGTATTTTTTTCCATAGAGTATTTTATTTTCGGTATTTTTGACCCAATGAATTTTAGTTTTCGTTAATTTGATTATTCGGTATTATTCTTTTTCGGTATTTTCTTATTCGGTATTTTTACCTATCTTAATTAACGTTTTCCGAATTTTTGTCTATTTTCATTTTGAACATTCCGAATTTTTAACCTTCCGAACATTCAGCTATCCGATATTTTCGCTATCTGAATTTTTAGCTACCCGAATTTTTGGCCTTCAGAATTTTTAACTATCCGAAATTTTGGCCTTCCGAAATCTTAACTATCCGAAATTTTGGCCTTCCGAATATTTGACCATCCAAAATGTTAACTAGCCTCAAATTTTGGAACATTTTTGAAATTTTTGAAAATTTTTGAAATTTTGGAAAATTTTTGAAATTTTGGAAAATTTTTGAAATTTTGGAAAATTTTTGAAATTTTGGAAAATTTTTTAAATTTTTACAATTTATGAAATTTTGGAAAAATTTGTATTTTAGGAAAATTTTTTAAATTTTGGAAAATTTTTAAAATTTATCAAAAATTAAAAAATTTTCCAAAATTTAAAAACTTTTCCAAAATTACAAATTTTCCAAAATTACAAATTTTCCAAAATTACAAATTTTCCAAAATTACAAATTTTCCAAAATTACAAATTTTTCCAAAATTTCATAAATTTAAAAAATTTTCCAAAACTTGAAAAATTTCCCAAAATTGTAAAAATTTTCCAAAATTGTAAAAATTACAAAATTTCATAAATTGTAATAATTAAAAAAATTTTCCAAAATTTCAAAAATTTTCCAAAACTTCAAACATTTCCCAAAATTGTAAAAATTTTCCAAAATTTAAAATTTATTTTTCATAAATTGTAAAAATTTAAAAAAATTTCCAAAATTTCAAAAATTTTCCAAAATTTCAAAAATTTTCCAAAATTTCAAAAATGTTCCAAAATTTCAAAAATTTTCCATAATTTCAAAAATTTTCCAAAATTACAAATTTTTGCTAAATTTCAAAAATTTTCCAAAATTTCAAAAATTTGCCAATATTTCAAACATTTTCCAAAATTACAAATTTTTCTAAAATTTTCCAAAAATTTAAAATTTTTCTAAAATTTTCCAAAATTTTCCAAAATTTTAAAATTTTTCCAAAATTTAAAAAATTTTCCAAAACTTCAAAAATTTCCCAAAATTTAAAAAATTACAAAATTTCATAAATTGTAATAATTAAAAATTTTTCCAAAATTTAAAAAATTTTCCTAAAATACAAATTTTTCCAAAACTTAAAAAATTTTCCAAAATTTAAAAAATTTTCCAAAATTTCAAAAATCTTCCAAAATTTCAAAAATTTTCCATAATTTCAAACATTTTCCAAAATTACAAATTTTTCCTAAATTTCAAAAATTTTCCAAAAATTAAAAAATTTTTCAAAATTTAAAAAATTTTAAAAATTTTCCAAAATTTCATGAATTGTAAAAATTTAATAAATTTCCCAAAATTGTAAAAATTTTCCAAAATTGTAAAAATTTTCCAAAATTGTAAAAATTTCAAAAATTACAAAATTTCATAAATTGTAAAAATTAAAAAAATTTTTCAAAATTTCAAAAATTTTCCAAAATTTAAAAATCTTTCCAAAATTTAAAAAATTTTCCTAAAATACAAATTTTTCCATAATTACAATTTCATAAATTGTAAAAATTTTCCAAAATTGTAAAAATTTTCCAAAATTTAAAAAATTACAAAATTGTAAAAATTTTCCAAAATTGTAAAAATTTTCCAAAATTTCTAAAATTACAAAATTTCATAAATTGTAAAAATTTTCCATAATTTCAAAAATTTTCCAAAACTTCAAAAATTTACCAAAATTGTAAAAATTTTCCAAAATTTCAAAAATTTTCCAAAATTTAAAAATTTTTCCAAAATTTCAAAAATTTTCCAAAATTTCAAAAATGTTCCAAAATTTCAAAAATTTTCCATAATTTCAAAAATTTTCCAAAATTACAAATTTTTCCTAAATTTCAAAAATTTTCCAAAATTTCAAAAATTTTCCAAAATTTCAAAAAATTTCCAAAATTTAAAAAAATTTCCTAAAATACAAATTTTTCCAAAATTTCATAAATTGTAAAAATTTTAAAAATTTTCCGAAATTTCAAAAACTTTCCAAAATTGTAAAAATTTGCCAAAATTGTAAAAATTTTCCATAATTTAAAAAATTACAAAATTTCATAAATTGTAATAATTAAAAATTTTTCCAAAATTTCAAAAATTTTCCTAAAATACAAATTTTTCCAAAACTTAAAAAATTTTCCAAAATTTCAAAAATCTTCCAAAATTTCAAAAATTTTCCATAATTTCAAACATTTTCCAAAATTACAAATTTTTCCAAAACTTAAAAAATTTTCCAAAATTTCAAAAATCTTCCAAAATTTCAAAAATTTTCCATAATTTCAAACATTTTCCAAAATTACAAATTTTTCCTAAATTTCAAAAATTTTCCAAAAATTAAAAAATTTTCCAAAATTTAAAAAATTTTCTAAAATTTTAAAAATTTTCCAAAATTTCATGAATTGTAAAAATTTAATAAATTTCCCAAAATTGTAAAAATTTTCCAAAATTGTAAAAATTTTCCAAAATTTAAAAAATTTTCTAAAATTTTAAAAATTTTCCAAAATTTCATGAATTGTAAAAATTTAATAAATTTCCCAAAATTGTGAAAATTTTCCAAAATTGTAAAAATTTTCCAAAATTTCAAAAATTACAAAATTTCATAAATTGTAAAAATTAAAAAAAAATTTCAAAATTTCAAAAATTTTCCAAAATTTAAAAATCTTTCCAAAATTTAAAAAATTTTCCTAAAATACAAATTTTTCCAAAATTTCATAAATTGTAAAAATTTAAAAAATTTTCCAAAATTTCAAAAATTTTCCAAATATACAAATTTTTCCTAAATTTTCCAAAATTTCTCCAAAATTTTCCAAAATTACAAATTTTTCTAAAATTTTCCAAAATTTCAAAAATTTTCCAAATTTTTTCCAAAATTTCAAAAATTTTCCAAAACTTCAAAAATTTCCCAAAACTTTAAAAATTTTCCAAAATTTCAAAAATTTTCCAAAATTTCAAAAATTACAAAATTTCATAAATTGTAAAAATTAAAAAAATTATCCAAAATTTCAAAAATTTTCCAAAACTTCAAAAATTTACCAAAATTGTAAAAATTTTCCAAAATTTCAAAAATTTTCCAAAATTTAAAAATATTTCAAAAATTTAAAAAATTTTCCTAAAATACAAATTTTTCCAAAATTTCATAAATTGTAAAAATTAAAAAAATTTTCCGAAATTTCAAAAATTTCCCAAAATTGTAAAAATTTTCCAAAATTTAAAAAATTTTCCAAAATTTCAAAAATGTTCCAAAATTTCAAAAATTTTCCATAATTTCAAACATTTTCCAAAATTACAAATTTTTCCTAAATTTCAAAAATTTTCCAAAAATTAAAAAATTTTCCAAAATTTAAAAAATTTTCTAAAATTTAAAAAATTTTCCAAAATTTCATGAATTGTAAAAATTTAATAAATTTCCCAAAATTGTAAAAATTTTCCAAAATTGTAAAAATTTTCCAAAATTTCTAAAATTACAAAATTTCATAAATTGTAAAAATTTTCCATAATTTCAAACATTTTCCAAAACTTCAAAAATTTACCAAAATTGTAAAAATTTTCCAAAATTTCAAAAATTTTCCAAAACTTCAAAAATTTACCAAAATTGTAAAAATTTTCCAAAATTTCAAAAATTTTCCAAAATTTAAAAATTTTTCAAAAATTTAAAATTTTTTTCTAAAATACCAATTTTTCCAAAATTTCATAAATTGTAAAAATTTTCCGAAATTTCAAAAATTTCCCAAAATTGTAAAAATTTTCCAAAATTTCAAAAATTTTCCAAAATTTAAAAATTTTTCAAAAATTTAAAAAATTTTTCTAAAATACCAATTTTTCCAAAATTTCATAAATTGTAAAAATTTAAAAAATTTTCCGAAATTTCAAAAATTTCCCAAAATTGTAAAAATTTTCCAAAATTTCAAAAATTTTTCAAAATTTCAAAAATTTTTCAAAATTTAAAAATCTTTTCAAAATTTAAAAAATTTTCCTAAAATACAAATTTTTCCAAAATTTCATAAATTGTAAAAATTTAAAAAATTTTCAAAAATTTCCCAAAACTTCAAAAATTTTCCAAAATTTAAAAATCTTTCCAAAATTTAAAAAATTTTCCTAAAATACAAATTTTTCCAAAATTTCATAAATTGTAAAAATTTAAAAAATTTACCAAAATTTCAAAAATTTTCCAAATATACAAATTTTTCTTAAATTTTCCAAAATTTCTCCAAAATTTCAAAAATTTTCCAAAACTTCAAAAATTTCCCAAAACTTCAAAAATTTTCCAAAATTGTAAAAATTTTCCAAAATTTCAAAAATTACAAAATTTCATAAATTGTAAAAATTAAAAAAATTTTCCAAAATTTAAAAAATTTTCCAAAACTTCAAAAATTTACCAAAATTGTAAAAATTTTCCAAAATTTCAAAAATTTTCCAAAATTTAAAAATTTTTCAAAAATTTAAAAAATTTTCCTAAAATACAAATTTTTTCAAAATTTCATAAATTGTAAAAATTTAAAAAATTTTCCGAAATTTCAAAAATTTCCCAAAATTGTAACAATTTCCCAAAACTTCAAAAATTTTCCAAAATTGTAAAAATTTTCCAAAATTTCAAAAATTACAAAATTTCATAAATTGTAAAAATTTAAAAAATTTTCCAAAATTTAAAAAATTTTTCAAAACTTCAAAAATTTACCAAAATTGTAAAAATTTTCCAAAATTTCAAAAATTTTCCAAAATTTAAAAATTTTTCAAAAATTTAAAAAATTTTCCTAAAATACAAATTTTTCCAAAATTTCATAAATTGTAAAAATTTAAAAAATTTTCCAAATTTCAAAAATTTCCCAAAATTGTAAAAATTTCCCAAAACTTCAAAAATTTTCCAAAATTTCAAAAATTTTCCAAAATTTCAAAAATTTTCCAAAATTACAAATTTTTCCAAAATTTCATAAATTGTAAAAATTTAAAAATTTTTCCAAAATTTCAAAAATTTTTCCAAAATTTCAAAAATTTTCCAAAATTACAAATTTTCCTTAAATTTTCCAAAATTTCAAAAATTTTCCAAATTTCTCAAACAATTTCAAAAATTTTCCAAAACTTCAAAAATTCCCCAAAATTGTAAAAATTTTCCAAAATTTCAAAAATTTTCCAAAATTTCAAAAATTTTGCAAAATTTCAAAATTTTTCCAAAATTTCAAAAATTTCCCAAAATTGTAAAAATTTCCCAAAACTTCAAAAATTTTCCAAAATTTCAAAAGTTTTCCAAATTTCTCAAACAATTTCAAAAATTTTCCAAAACTTCAAAAATTCCCCAAAATTGTAAAAATTTTCCAAAATTTCAAAAATTTTCCAAAATTTCAAAAATTTTGCAAAATTTCAAAATTTTTTCAAAATTTCAAAAATTTTCCAAAATTTCAAAAATTTCCCAAAATTGTAATAATTTTCCAAAATTTCAAGAATTACCAAATTTCATAAATTGTAAAAATTTTAAAAATTTTCCAAAATTTAAAAAATGTTCCAAAATTGTAAAGATTTTCCAAAATTTCAAAAATTTTCCAAAATTTTAAAAATGTTCCAAAATTAAAGATAAAGACACAACCAAAACGATTTTTTTTATTATCTCGTCTTGGCTCGTCTCTCATAAAATTTAAATTTGGGAATAGTAAGAAGCAATGTTTAGTAGCAGAAATTTGAAAAAAATTATATATTTACTAATTATCAAATTTTTTTATTTATGTAAAACTACAAATTTAAAAACTTACAAAATATGTCTAGTTACAATCAACTGAGCATCATCAATATTAAAAAGTAAACACGGTGATCTACTTGCTAACGAGTTATAATTAATGATTATTTTATTATCTTTATTTGGAATCACGGTATAGGCAGCGAAATGGGAATCATATTACATATAAGGGAATTATATGTAACATAAATATCTGTATACTGGGTAAAGCGGAGATTCATTTGACTCAATTGATGGCGAATACTCATACTTTTTAAATATTTTTATTACAATTAGAATCTTAAATCATGGCTTTTATATCTCGATGTTTCGATTCAAAGCGCATTGTTGATATCTTCACTACATGACCAGTTTTAAAAATTAATTTAGTGTAGTGGAGCAAAAAATGCCATTTAGGTTTTAAATTGCTAAAATATTTAATATACAGACTATGATGCTCAGTTATTAGCATCTCTAGTCGTAAAACGTGCAAATTATTTATAACTGGAGATCTTAAAATGTGGACTATTTCACGAAGTTTTTGATATAATTCCCAAACTTCGTTGTATTCTGGAACCTCCGACGCTACCACTGTATCAAAATATGGTGTAAAGAAAAGTGATTCGGAACCTGTCATTTGTAATTTTTCGCTTTTTTAAAGTAAGCTAAAGTTATCTCTAAGGGTAAATTTGGAGATTCAAAACCAAAATCAATACTTTGCATTTGATAATTTAAATAATCAATTAAAAACACTTATCTTCCGTGATCAATTTTAAAATAATATGACACACAACATAAGCACACATCCATTCGTACAATTCGTGTAATAAATCTAGTTTGATTCTTTAATCACGTGAAAATCGTGTAAATCGTTGAATACGCATTTCTCTTTAATTCCAGTTTTACTACATTCTATAATTCTAACATCTTCTTTATATTTTTCAACCATTCGCATAAGCGAGTGGTCTTCTTGGATTAGTAATTTAATTTTGTCTGAATCTGCATATAGCACATTCGGCAAGAAATTGTGTTTGAAAATGATTCTACAAAACCAAAGTTACTATTGAGGCACAGATTATCATCTATTATTAAACTTGTAATGAAATAAATTTTATAAGTATTATCTTTGATTGTTATATCACTAACAGTCTCTCTAAATTTACGTAACTCTTTTATCAGGTCTTCAAAAATGAAATTGATTTCCGCACTTCTTCTTATCTCTTGTAAAAATCACGCTACAAGAAATTATGCTTTCAAGTTTGGAAGAAAACTTTGACTGTGAACAAGGCATCCAGGCATATACTGTACCAATTTTATTTTTTCCTGCGTGGGTCCCAATAACATCACCGGTCTCAAGATCATCAAAATATACGATAAGAGGTAGAATAACTCCATCTTTCAATTTCAACTATAGTGCCTACCATTCTTGACTAAGATGTCGTTTTGATTAAAAATATCTTCAAAGTCATCATACTTTATCGCCTGTGTTATATTCGAATGAAACTGTATACTGGTATCATTACTTTCAACAATATCAACTTTTACTTTTCCTTATGGTCTCTTGGATTTGCTTCTGACTAAAGCTTTTTCTTTATTCTCAATAATTTTATTCACTCTCTTCTGAGTTGCCGAAATTGCTTTATTTGATACTGAAGGCCACTTATCTTTCAGTTTCTGCGAATCAACATTTTGTACAGTAATTCAAAGTCTATTGGTATCCGGATAGATAAAAATATATATTGCATTAAGTTTATACTATATAGTTTATACTATATATTTGTTTATATGATCATTAAAAGTTATAAATAATGGTACACACAAAAGTTTGTGTAATATCAGATTTCAATATCTTGAAAATCTCAATTATTTCAATACCCTTCTTATTTTTTATAAAGCTGCTATGACGATGTGCGAATTAATTATTCCAGACTTTCTTAAGTTCTTCAATTTTTGTTGAATCTAACTCTTTTATTTCTTTATATGAAACAGATAAATCGACATCTAAAGTTAAATCTATTAAAAGGCAATAATAATAGAATATTAAAAAGATTATAACGGGAATCGCTATCCACTATCATACTGCATGTTTATGTTACTACTCACATTTGGTACATTTCTTTTTAGTGAGCATCGTTCTGGTCCTCACAGGAGATGTTGTTCAAGTTCTTCGTCATCAAGGGAATCTATTTTATATGCAGCAAAATAGTATAGTTGTTGTGCTTCACTTTTGAAAAGTTTCTATACTGAGTTAGTTAATTGTACAAATGTTAAACACTCTATACTATAACAAAAATTATAAAGATAAATATTCATACATAAATCAACATCACACAATCACTACAAATCGAGTCAATAAAATCATTGTTTCCTACATTTATAAAATCAAATAGTTAAGTAATACAGAGAAATCATATTTTACTACAAGATTACTATATTTAAGTTTTACCCATAATCACTCGTAATAAATGTCATTATATGGATGTCAGCGTTATTGCCATTTCATGCTCTATAATTATTAGTCCAATGATATTCCGAACAAAATATATGTTCTGATCATGACTATACTTATATGCAAGGAATATTTTGTAATTATTAAAGCTTATATCAATCATATTCTATTTATTTTAATATATCGACGGTCCCTAAGAAGAAAGACGTATCTCGGCATACAGTAGCTCAACACAGCTGACTGAAGCACGACACCAACAGTCTTAAGGGACTCACACAAAGACATAAAAAATTATCCTTTCTTTATTTTTAAAGATATTTAGATTTATTTTAATTTTTATTATTATCTAAATTAACAATTTTATCAACTATTGTGCAAAAATTAATAAAATATCTACAAAGTATTTTACTTTATCTTCTAGTTTTCTTTATCGCTTACTGAAAGGCTTGGGATAAAATGAACCATTATTTTCCAAGAAATAGTTAAATAATAATATTAAGAAAAATCGAAAACATAATATGTAAGGAGTCGAAACATTTGCATCAAACCCTTTGTAAATCTTAGTGCTCGCGCGCTAGCCGGCAAAACACAAGAATTTAATTTTAGGTTTGACACCTGCTCAGAATTGATCGCGGTAATAGCGTCGTGCGAAAGTGCAGCTAAGGACACTTAACGATAGCCAGGAACACGTGTGGTGGGTGAAAGGATGCGGAGTCTGAGGGAAAATAACTTTAGGATTTTTACACTGATTTGAATGTAAAATATCACATAATAAAAGTGAGCATTTATTGCTCTTTAAAGTAACTATTTACATGTTGTCTTAGTGTGTAAGAAAAATCCTAATACGCGATCGCGAGAACAGGCGTCGCGAACAATTAGTTTTGATCTCGCTTCGCTGAAATCAGGAAGGAAGAAAGTGGGAGAAAGCGTACACCTGTGTCCTCTCTCGTAAGAAATCATGCGTGCGAGCACTTCAAATCTTGCACGAGAGACAAACACAGTGCGCGCGAAAATATGAAATATAATAGGGCCGCTACAAGTACAAACGGCCCGAACATACTGCCCGCCTCGTTGTGAGTAGAACAATGACGGCACAGTAGTTCAAAAAAGTAAGAAGGAAGATAGAGAAAGAAGGAGATAGCGTGTAGGTAGTGGGTGTAGTCACGTCGCTGTATGCCAAGGTGTGCGGTCCGCTGTGCAGCCATGACTGCTGCTAGCTGGAGCAGCTTGGAGATCAGGGTGACAGACAACCTGCTGGCTGCTCTGCGCCCTTCCCCGTAAGGCATTCCATCTGAAGGGCAGTCCTTCGATGAAGGGACAGATGCAGTAGGGTGATTTAAGCGGCTCTTGATGACTAAAATATGTAGAAGAGAGAGCGTAAAGAAGAACAGATTGATTTTATTTTTAGAAAGATTATAGCTTGCTGAGATAACAGAGGTAGCAGACGCGTAAAGTGGCTCTATGTGTATGTAAGAGTGTGGTAATGTGTCTCTTCGTGAGTTCTTCATGAGCTCTTCGTGTAAAAGCTAAACCATTCATGAAGACGAAGAATGCGCCGTGGACGGGCGCGAGAGCTGCTTGAAAGCAACAGCTGACTGGATGGGTACCTCAGCCAGGTCGAGAGTAGCCACCCAGCCTACAGACTGGCGATCAAAATGGTGGTGCTCGACCCCTTGAGCGCCAATCAAGCGGCTAATCGAAGTGGCGCCGCCCGCCGTGATAATTGCGGTCTCGCAGATGAGACGGTTTGACACCGCCCGCCATGCATTGAGAGCCGTTGTAGAAGGCCACTGAAGCCCTTTGCTGATCGAAGGGAGGCCAGCGATAGCGCAAGGGCGCATAGTTCGCCGGCGTAGCCTTCGTTGTCCTTGATTGAAGAAGTTCGAAGGCGCAGATCGTAAAAAGACGATCTCTGCTGGTTGTGAGGTGAGGCCGGATAGTTTGGCAAGGTGCAAATTCGCAGTATGGCGTTCATCTCGCTGTTAGTTCCCTCGAAAGCAGGCGACGAGGGTGTTGGCGGTAGCTAGACCAGAGTGCATGGCAGGTGCCATGTGGAAGGACCTCGCAGCTAGTCGGTAGTCCTAGGGTGGTGGGCTTCATAAACAGACGATGAGTGCCCCTGCTGGCTGTCAGGTGAGCCAGGTGCTTGGCTAAAATTGTCAAGGTCGTTGTCCTTGGTGGTAGATGCATGGTCTTCTCAGTTCGACTCCCGAGAAGCACACTCGATGGCAAAGTTGGCTGAAAGAAGCAAAGTGCATTAGTATTCTGTTGCAATGCTATACCAGATCGCAGAGCTGCATAGAGATTACAGCATAAAAATATTTAAAAACAAGAAATAAAACTAATAAGTGTGTAGTGGAGGCTACTAGCTATACTTGATATACTGATCAGTGGAAGAGCAGAGCTAGGAACTTCTTGGATTATCTTCTCTGGAGCTTGACTAGATAGTCTGGTCATCAGCGATATCCTCTTACGGGTGTAGGCGTTTTGAGGTTAGACTGATGTCCTAAGTCAAGCAGCTTGGCATATATTGGAGAAAAGTGAGCTTGAATATTCACTTCGCAGCTTGATGGCGAAGCCCTGCAGTTGAGCATAGAGTTTTTTTTATTAGGTAGATGCTCGATGGCAGGTGTTGGCGGTAGCGAGGCTGGGCACGTAGAACCAAAAAAACTTTATAAATATTTGTGAAATAGCACTAAATATATTAGCGCAGCATAGAGTGCTGCTATGTGTGGCGGCTAATATGATTGGCTATTACGTGCCCAGTTATGGCTCGAGACAAGCTCTCATAGAGTGAGAGTGCGACCAACAGTCTAGGAGCAAACACCATTATTTAAAACCTCACTATAAAACAGTACTGTTACACTGCAAAATGCTCTCTTGCGCATATGCACTCAAGACTGATTTTGATAGTAGTGGTTATGCTAACAGACCAGAAGCATCTATGTATCGTTAACCCAGGGCTTGACTGGTAAAGAGTTCTTGGTATAGCAAGGGTGCTACACGTAGACCAGGAGCTATGCAGACCAGCCAGTCTGTAGTTTGGATTGTTTAAGTAGCGTACGCCTTTGCCTCGGAAGCTGTGAAGGTGGTTGACGGGACAGGAGCTGCGCAGACAAGCCTTCTGGAGGTCGACTGGGGCCTGTGGTCGAAGCAGCACGTTGACGGGCCAGGGCCTTCTCAGACAAACCAGTCTAGAACCCGTCTCGTAGACGTAGCTGGGGCAGACCTTAACAAAGCTTATCCGATGCTTGGTGGCTACTGTAGACTTAACTTCTGGGCGACTGTCGCAGTGCTTCTGCATGCGTTAAGCTCGAGAATGCATTGAAGTATCGGAGTGCAGCAATGTAGATGCTGTGACCCAAGTAGCCACTCTGGATCGAAGTGGTCGAAGCAGGCTCTCTTGAATGCTTGTCCAATAACTAAGCAGTATAGACTGCTCGTTCGTATCCGTTGCAGTACCTCAGCACAGCGTACTCCTGAAGTCTGGCCTCGAGATCTCTAAGTACAGTAGTGTATACGATAAATGGGACTGATGCTCCTGTCACTGTTGGATTACTTTTTGACTGTTATACAAAGAGTAACTACTTGCATACATCTTTACCTTAAAAATAATTATATTTAGTAACTGACTTAAAGTTAAAAGTAAAAGCTAGGTAGATGGCTCTTTGATGAGCATAGCAAGTCATTTGGAGTAATATCTATGTGCAATTTATACAGCAAGATAACTGTCTGAGTCACAAGGCAAGTGATGTATCTGGCATAAGCAGTGGTAGTACACACTGTCATTGTGATATATGTACATAATTAAAGAGATTAGATGCTACTTAGTCTCTGAGTATAGTTGCTTGAAGATTCCTCGCTTTGTTGTCCGTCCAGGTCGACAACTCTGGGAGGCAGTAGCTTCAAAAGCACCTCGCTGTATTTTGATGGCGATGTTATGTTGCCTCCACTGGCCGTGCGGCAAGCAGCGCGACTGCAGCTGAGGGCAGCGCGCTGCCCGCAGCGTTGAGCGGCGATGAGCGAAGTACAGGCCATGTGCTCGCTCTGTAGATTCGCGCAGCGCTCGGTCGATAACTGCAGAGTGCAACGCAGAATATCGCTCAAGAGAGTGAGAAAGAAAGAAAGCTTACTCTCCTTCTCCAGCGCCATGGACTCAGGCTCGAACATGCGTTACGATAGCGTGATTGTGACGTCACAAGATCAAGGTCGAATGGAATTCAAATTTTGAAATTTCGAACGAATTTTGATCTCGACATGCTTGCACAATGCTGCAGAGTGTTCATGTCCTTTATTTAATGCACTAACGTACAGGCACTACAAAACCCGAGAAATAGTCACTTTTCTCCGCGAAGTACCGACTGTCTTTCTGCGCGGAATATGAGTCCTTATTCGGATTTTTTTACACTTAAAATCACTTTAAGAGCCACGGCACTGTGCTTAAAGTTAAAGTTCACGCGAGACTCCATTCCGCTGTACTTACAGCACACCGGCACGTGCATATCCTGCTGGAAGGACCAAGTGCTCGCGCGTTAGCTGGTCAAAACACAAGAATTTAATTTTAGGTTTCAAACATGCTTAGAATTGATCGCGGTAATAGCATCGTGCGAAAGTGCAGCTAAGGGTACTTAACGATAGCCCGAAACACGTGTTGTGGATGAAAGGATGCGGAGTCTGAGGGAAAATAACTTTAGGATTTTTACACTGATTTAAATGTAAAATATCACATAATAAAAGTGAGCATTTATTGCTCTTTAAAGTAACTATTTACATGTTGTCTTAGTGTGTAAGAAAAACCTTAATACGCGATCGCGAGAAGAGAGAGAGCTCAGCGAGAACAATTAGTTTTGATCTCGCTTTGCCGAAATCAGGAAGGAAGAAAGTGGGAGAAAGCGCGCACCTGTATCCTCTTTCGTAAAAAATCATGCGATAGAGCATTTCAAATCTTGCGTGAGAGAGAAACACAGTGCGCGCGAAAATATGAGACGTAATAGGGCCGCTGCAAGTGCAAACAGCTCGAACACTTAGATTCTAGAACATAATGGTAATGTGTATATACTAACGAAGACAAACTATTTATTGTATTAAATATAAAAACAAATTGAAAAAATATATTTACAAAAACAAAACTTTTTGTGTCTGGCTCCAGTGAGCTGTGATGAGCTACGTCCTTTTAATTGACGGCGAACTACATCCTTCTCAAACGTAATGCCAAGATACATCTTTCTGCTTAAAGACCATAGATAATATACTAATATTTCTTAAATTTAAGATTAAATAAAATTATGTTTACTGTACTATATGAATTTGAAAATTCTCGCCAGTTTAGCGGATAACCAATTTTGTTACTATTAGCGTTGTCTTCCGTAACAACATGTTGAACGTTGATCTCTGAAGTCCCAGTCTGGGAACGATCGTCAATATGTACAAAACAACGAATAACTCGAAGACCAATACTTTCGTTATTAACAACATGAGTTACGTCAGTTAAACATCCTCGAACTTTCTCTGTGGTGTTTTCTGTTTCGAACTGCATGAAGGTATGGCATGCAAAGATTCTTCGGATTTTATAAGATAATGGGATAAAGGCTCTACTGTTGGAGGTTTATTTACTAAATTTTATATTGTAAATCATGAGATAGACAGTTATTTATTACAGCAGATAGATATATTTATGTAAACATGCTGACCACTCATAATAATTTTACCATTTATTTCACACCGTTACATTAATAAGGCTCGACAATATGCATGGACATTAATAAAGTTTTTTTTATATTCATACATGCCTGGTATAAGCAACTCTAACTTAGTTTTAAGCAGGTTTTCAAACCTTTTTGCAGTGATTCTATTAACTACAAACATATCCGAAATAAATAACTTACCATAAAAGGTGTAAGAAAACATAGATCCTCAAAATCCCATTATCTTAGAATATTGCTAGAAATTTCGTCCATTTTGGCTATTGATCATAAAGGTGCACAACAGTTAGCATAAAAGTAGATTTCACTCCGTTTACTTAAAATACGAAAATCGCGTGCCGCTCACCTGAGCTGCACTACGCGCGCAGCTTCAGTGTACTGCGCTGAACGGCGTAATAGAGGTAAAACATTTCTCCATGTACGTGTACATACACGCCTGTGAGTGCGAGTGCGAGAGTAGATACCCGCTACTTGTTCAAACGTATTCATCGTGTTATTTGCATAGGAATTTTCATTTGGAAATATCAATATACGTATATTCTTTAAGGGGACAGACACACCTTTAAATTTTAATTTAATTGATAATACATTTTAAGGTTAAAATGAGTCATAGTAGTAGGGGCTAAGCGGCTACTGCGTCAGAACGGTTCCTGCGCCACTTACCCGTTGAGTAAAATCTGCTTTATCAATAGAGGGCGGCCAGCGATCAATGGGTAATGCAGGCTTACCGACCAAGTCGATGCTTATTTTTTCATGGAAGAGATGGTGCTGTGATCGATTATATAAAAAATCATAAGATCATTGCAACCTGCAGTTTGCAGAGTTACCGGCCCAGGCTACAATAAGTATTTCTCACGGAAGAGATGGCGCCACCTCTAAATCGTTAAGTTTGTAAACCGCAATCATTATTTTACCTAATTGATACTGCAGGTTGTAGAGTTACCAACTAAATTGATATTAAATTCTCTTCTACCTTTATCATTCAGATATCTCTGAATTATTTATGTAAAAATTAAACTTAAATTAACAATAACTGCTTATAATATAGTAAACTCCCATTTACAGTTTAAATGTGGATATAAGATAATTTTTCTAATTAAAGGTTTAAAGGATTTATTATAAATATGTAAGATAAAATATGAGAGAGTAAATACATTTTAATTATTCAAAAAACATATTATCTAATAGTTATATAAAATAAAATAGGTAAGGGTAAATATATTTTATTTATTTAAAAAACTTATTATGTAATGCATAATTATATAACTACTGTTGCTGACGCCGACCGAGACACATCTATTGGGATGTTGAATAAGTTCTCGCTGTTTCATTATGAAAAGTAATGCTTTATTTAAAAAAAATAATAAAAAAGACATGTCACTCAAAGTATTGTCAATCGTTAGCCTCTACTTTTTCCCATCTTTCTTGAAGCACTTGAATTCGACGTCGGTAAAGCGACACATCTTTTGAGGCTATCCAAGAGTCGCCCTATTTTCTGGCATCTTTCATAAGAATGAAAGTGCTGATCAGCCAGTCCATGTGCCATCGATCAACACAAGTGACAATCAGAAGGGGCAATGTCTGGTGAATACGGCGGATGGAGTAGGACTTTCCGTTTAATCGTTTCCAAGTAAGTTTTCACCGGTTTTGCAACATTTGGCCGAGCGTTGTCATGCTGCAAAATCACTCTGTCGTGTCTCTCCGCGTATAGCGGCCATTTTTCATTCCTACCTAGTAACCTAGAGACGACTACAGGGTTAATTACTCGAGTTCAAGAATAAATCACGATTTTGTTGAATTAAACAATTTGTTTAATTATTTCTTCCCACTCCTTTCCCTCCACTTCTATATATACCTATACAATGAGCTGGTCTCATCGGCGATGAATATCGTCGGGCTGCTCCTCTAGGAGCAGCTGTAGGCTCGTAGAGAGCTAGGTAGAGAGGTAAGTACTGTGTTCTCCCTCTACTTAACGAGGAAGCCAGGTGAACAACGACGCGGAACTCTAAGCGCTTCATGCGGGTGTTCTAGAACCGCCACCTTCGAGGAAAAGATGACGCATTCATCGGTGGATCATCGCCTCTGCAGGCAACCACGGCCCTTCCGACACGTCGCTCTCTGCTTAGCGACTTCACCAAAGCTATCGGGCATGGCTGTACACGTCATATTCCCGCTCTCTCACCATCCCACCACCGGGTGTACAACATACTAGTATCGAGAGTAAACAAGAAATAAGAATGCGCTATCTACCAGTCCACAGTATGCTTAAATACATTTTAAATCTGCGCGCGCAACTTGCACTGTAGTCACACCACCCCACCTCTATCACTACGGCTGCAACTGAACGTACTGTGCACAACTCTGGCAATGTCAGCGCTTCCCCACCTTCAGTACCACGCCGGCGCGGATTTCGCTTAGCTCGTAAGCTACCGTTGCTGCGTGCGCAGGTGATGTATGCATCTCGATCAATGCTACTGCTATTTTATCCCCACCCAAACTACTCATACAGAGCAAGACCGTTTTCTGCAATATATTCTATTTCAACTTATATTTTCTCATATATACTTTATACTGATTATTCTATTTACATGATATATGTGTATATGAACTTATACTCTTTTCTACAGTATATTATATTTCAACTTATATTTTCTCATATATACTTTATACGGATTATTCTATTCACGTAATATATGTATATATGAACTTATGATTTTTCTACAATATATTCTATTTCAACTTATATTTTTTCAATAAAACTCGATACTAATTATTCTGTTTTCATTATACATGTCTATAAAACTTATAATATGAATACTACGTTATTTACATAAATATACTTTCTTATGTATACTGTATATATTTTCAAGCTTCGTTACACGTAAATATGTTTCATACATAAGTTTCATTCTTGTTAAATACTAAAGGTTTTTTGCAAACGTCGAGGAAAAATTGTATTCATCAGTCTCCCTCTAGTAAATGAATGTAAAGATTTGTGAAGAACTGTATTTTCTATCGACTGATTTTCGACGCAAACTGTTAACAGTCTGCATCCATCGGCAATTTCAGAAAGTTAGTCCTTGAACTATTGTTCGGACGTTAAAGTTGACGATGGACTTGCATGTATCAGCTCTAATCTCATGGAAGCGATAGATAAATTAGCACCATTAAAGAGTTTTACACCTAAGAATAAGGTAAAGCCTCCATGGGTGGATGCTGATATTACATATCTGTATAACAAACGTGACGCTGTACGTTGACGGTACAAGAGGACGAGGGATAACGGGCTCTGGCAGGAGTACTTACATCTTGCCTCAGAGGCAGAGAAAAAAGCAGATCAGACTCGCAACTTCTACCTTCAAAATAGAATTTTTGAAGCACTAAATTACACAAAAGATATTTGGAAGGAGTTGCGACCCCTAGGGCTACTGCCGGCTCAAAAAGCAGATCTTCAGGGCTTTACTCCGGAGGAGCTCAACTCCCATTTTGCTGAGGTTTCAATTTCTCAAAATGAATGTGAGGGGGAGATGGATAACATGATAGCCTCAGCCTCGGAGGAGGGTTTCAGTTTTAAAGAGGTCTCCTCTTGCGACGATGTTCTTGCTGTCTTTCATTTCTCCTCACCAGCAGTAGGCGAGGACGGAATTCCGCAAAGAGTAGTAGCTCAAGCTCTTCCGGCCATAGGCATACCCCTCGCCAAAGTATTTAATGCATCCCTCTTACGTGGCGTCTTCCCGGGGGCATAGAAAAGGGCTCATTTGGTGCTACTAAAGAAAGCAGCAGTTCCTTCATCGGTCACGGATTTTCGTCCAATAGCCCTCTTGAGTTTTCTTTCCAAGGTCGTCGAGAAGATTGTACACATTCAAGTCACTGAGTATTTAACATCTAAAAAAGTCCTCGATCTTCTCCAGACTGGGTTTCGACATAACCACAGCATTCAGGCAGCTCTACTTAAATTAACTGAAGACATACGAGGTGGTATCGATGGCATTAAAGATAAGAAAAAAATTAAGAAGCTAATAACCATTCTATTATTATTTGATTTTAGCAAGGCATTTGATACCATCTCACCAACAAAACTGCTCCGTAAACTGATTAGTATGGGTTTCTCTTCTATTACCAAGTCGCTTGCTCAATCAGATTGGATCATAACCAATCTTGGAGTTCTACAGGGCTCGGTCTTGGGGCTCCTTCTTTTCAGTCTCTATATTAATGGCATAGCAGACATCCTGGACTCTGGACGCATCAAGCATATCCTTTACGCGGATAACTGGCAGATTTATACCCAAGTCGAACTGTCAGACTTGCATTTTATGATATTTCTGACGAGCATTTTGAAACTATGTGATAATTTTACTAAGTGTACGAGTGATGAATGTTTATATTTCTGTATGAGTGCACATGTGAGAGTGATGAATAAGAGTAATTTTATAAATTTTATTATTAACGCGATATGTATTCACGACATTATGTACTACTACTATGACTGTGATCTTGTAATTTATTGTGATTCATAACATACATTTAATTTTTACTTGTTACCAGAAATTTTATTTTATTTAGAGCAAAACCTCAGACCTAAAACTATATAACTATAAAACTATATAACTATATACTATATAACTATACTACATTACTCTTCAGTAATATTTTTATTTGTATTTTTTCGTTTCAGAGCTGATATATAAAGTTATTAATTTTCATTGAACAGTTAATCTTCGATTATTAAACAACATGCAAGCTATTATAGACGAGTATCGACAGCAGGTACACACTTTAGAAGAGATTAAAAAACGGTTATCTTCTCAATCTGCTGATCAAATGAGAGTAGACCGATGGCAAAACGATGTATTCAATCTATAAAATTATTCACGGTATACTTCAAGACAAAAGTTTCTGAATCTCTTAAAAGCAAGCGTTCATATGATATGGCACGTTTAAGTACAATTAAAAAAGTAACTGGTAGTGGAATTGAACCAAAGACTTATGATAATAAAATTAGCGCTCGCAATCGATGGATTGATATAGATAGCGCTTTTAATAAACGGAAGCGGACTAGTGTAATAGTAAACTTTATACATACTAATGTGCAAACTTTTCTAAAAGATGCATCAACTTTGTTTACTAGATAAGTAAGTTAAAAGTATTCTAAATAAAGTTATACTGCTTTAAAAATCAATGCAGTCTTGTCATGTAAATTCAAAATACTAGTTAAAGTTGCAGAGAATGAACAGGAACAAGAAAAAAGTATTGATACTAAACATTTCAATAGTCAAAACACAAACATTTTTTCAGCTTTATCTCCAAACCAGTGGTTCAGAGATCATATTATAAAACCACTTTTAAAAAATATTGAAGAATTTTAAGAAAAAATTTCTGGTTAGAGCTTGCAATCAATAACTTACATACAAATTAATATAAACAAATTTAATCCAATACGTAGTGGCAGTTCATATATTCCTTTACCAAAGTATTCGGAAGCGAAAACGACTTGGATAAATGTTCAAAATTTGGATAATGAATGCTTTAAGTGTGCAATTCTATCTGCTTTAGATCCTGTCAAACGAAAAAATCATTCAAACAAGGTACATAATTACTTTCCGTATAGGAATTAATGAATTATGAATGGTATAGAGTTTCCAGTGTCATTGGAGAAGATCTTACAGTTTGAGCAACTCAAAAGTAAGATATCTATAAATAATTTCGATCTAAATAATAAAACTATCGTACCTCTATATTTAACATCGAAAAAGAAGCTGAAAGATTATGTTAACCTACTACTGCTCACTGAAGATAATGATTGTGATGTACTTACGAGATAACCGAAATCTCATTACATATATATAAAGAATATTTCAAGATTGCTCAGTGATGATCTATCACATTCAAAGAAGGAGAGGTATATATGTAATAAGTGTGTGAACTTTACTATGATAATGATCAGCTATCTTTACATGAAAAACAGTGTAAAGTATTATATAACTGTAAAGTTAAGCTTCCCAATATCGGAAATGATGTAATTCAATTTAAAAATGTTAATTATAAAGAAAAAGTTTCATTTATAATATACGCAGACTCTGAGTATTTATTAGAAGGTGTTAAGGAAAATGAAGATGAAAATAATGAAGAGATCAGTAATACTAAAATACTTTAACAACATGAAATGTTTAGAATTGGTGATTATTTAAAATACAGTTATGATGACTGGTTGTCTAGATATAGATGTTATCGAGGTGTGGAAGCAGCACGTTGGTTCGCTAAAGAGTTGAAAAACATAAAAAATATGTAAGAGATTTATATAAACATCCTAAACCTATGGTATTCTTTACGCAAGATAAAAAAGCTGGTGGTGGTAACAATTCTAACACTTGTCATATTTATAATAAGTCGTTGAATAGTAGTGGAAAAGTGCGAAATCGTTGTCATCTCTCATAAATATTTCGTGGAGATGCACATGTTGGTTGTAATCTTATGAAGATTCAAGAATTATACCAGTCATATTTCATAACTTAAGTGGTTATGACGCGCATTTTATTATTAGTGATGTATCTAATCATTTTTCTGGACAGGTTGATTTACAACCTTTATCGAAAGAAAAATATATTTCTTTCACGAAAAACGTAGATAATAGAAATATCAAATTTAGGTTTTTGGATTCATTTCGGTTCATGCTCTCATCACTTGAAAAATTAGCTTCATATCATCATGAATATGAGACTGTTAATAAAGAGTTTCAGGGTCTGGAGAAGAAAAAAGTTGATCTCGTAACGCAGAAAGGAGTACCACCGTATGAGTATATCAGCTCTTGGGATAAGTTAAATTATACTAAATTACTTGAAAAGAATAATTTTTGAGTGTACTTAATGATTCAAGTGTAACTCATGAAGATTATGAGCATGCACAAACAGTATGGAATATATTTAGACTACAAACTCTTGCTGAATATTCAGATCTATACATGAAAACTGACATCTTATTACTAACTTATGTTTTTGCAAACTTTCGAGAGCAGTGTATGAAAGCATATAGTCTTGATCCAGTACATTATTATACTACTCCAGGCTTTGCATGGGATGCTATGCTTAAGATTACTGGTATAAAATTAAAACTTTTGACAGATATTGACACGTATTTATTTATTAAGCGAGGTATTAGGTAAGGTTTAAGTCAATGTTCACATAGGTATACGGTTGCAAATCATAAGTATATGGACAATAATAATAATAAAAATTAAGAAAACAATTACTTTATTCATTTAGACGCCAATAACTTGTACGGTTTTTCGATGACCCAGACATTACCGTATGATTATTTTGAGTGGATTAATGATTGCGAAAATTTTAATTTTTTATATATAGACGATAATGCTTCCTATGGTTATATTTTAGAAGTAGATTTAGATTATCCTTCTACCGTACATGATGAGCACAAACCTTCTACCTAAACGAAACTACGTAACACATTACGGGTCTCTTAAGCAAGCTGTAACAAACGGACTCAAACTCGTTAAAATTTATAAAGTTCTAAAATTCAAACAGTCAGAACGGCTTAAACCATATACCGATTTAAACAGCTCTATGAGAGCACAAGCGAATAATGAATTTGAAAAATACTTTTTTAAATTAATGAATAATGTAGTGTTTGGAAAAATTATGGAGAATGTGCGTAAACATGTTGATGTCAAGCTGCTAACAAAATGGGAAGGAAGATATGGTGTAGAAGTTCATATATCAAATCCAAGTTTTCATAGCAGCGTTATATTTTCTGAAAATTTAGTAGCTATTCAGCTTTATAAGACTGAAGTATTATTCAATAAACCAATCTATGTTGGACTTGCAGTACTACATCTGTTTAAAACACATATGTACGATTTTCACTATAATTATATGAGAAAACTTTATAAAGCTAACTTTAACCTTCTTTATACAGACACTGACAGCTTAATTTATGCTGTTAAATATAAAGATTTCTATGAAGACATAAAAAAGAATATTCGTAAATTTAATACTTCAGATTATCCAGCTGAAAATGTGTATGATATGCCTCGTGTAAATATGAAAGATGAGTGCAATGGATAAATTCTTACTGAATTTGCACTTGTGTCAATGGACTAGATTGTACAAATAATATTAAGGATATTAAAGCTTCTTTAGTTAAAAAGACTATAGAATTCAAAGATTATATGAATTGTCTACAAAATTTACATCTCCAACAACGAAAACAGCACTCTATAATATCTCGACTTCACAACGTACAAACTATAAGCTAGTTTAAAATTGCACTTCGTCCATTTAATGATAAGAGATATCTTCGAGAAAATAGCACAGACACTATAGCGTGGGGACATTGTAAAATTAAGAATATATTATTTACTAAAATATTAATAAAAATTATAGTAATATAGATATACTACAAAATTTAATTAAGAAAATATTAATTCTAGATATTCTATTGGAATGGAAGAAAAAAAAACGCGTACGTTTTGAGGAAAAGTTAATGATTCACATGATGCATGTATGGAGTTTTGCATATCATAGAGTTCGCTGTGGAGTTTGGGAGTAAATGGCTCGTGTTCGAGAACGTTTTAAAATGAGAATTGAAAAAACAAATGAGACTTTGATACTAATACTTTTGAAAAAATGTAAGGAAATATGTATTAAATAAATAAAATTATAGTTTCCAACACAAGTTTTATTTATACTTTAACAAGTTTCTATTAGTACATATCACTCTTACTTATCCAACTATTATGTCAATTATCAAAACCTAACCATTTTACATAAACATTATTTCCTGTTTTTTTTTAAACTTTTTCAATTAAGGCGGCAGGCCTGGGTTAAACCCAAAAACAGACCTTTTTTACGAGTCCAGAAAACGTTTTATGATTAAAAGAAATCATTCTGAAAATTTGTATGTTATCAAAACGTAATAATATCTTAAATTTTACCGCTGTTAAACCTCAAAATCTTAATCTTACACGTCACAATAAATCACTATTTTCAATACCTTATTTATTAAAGAAACTTTGATCCTCACTCGATTTGGGGTGCCACGATCAACAAAAAATTTGTTTTGAACAGTTATTCGACTCCTTTTGACATGTATTACAAAAAGAGCGGAGCACTTTTTCGTTAAAAAAAATTTTATTAGTATTTTTCGAAAATCCAATCATCTTTTAAAAAATATTAAAAATTTTTTTTCAACAAATCTATTGAATCACCGAAAAAAAAATTAAAAAAAAATGTTAACGAAAAAGTGCTCCACTCTTTTTGTAATACATGTCAAAAGGAGTCGAATAACTGTAAAAAAAATTTTTTTGTTCATCGTGTCACCCCTAATCGTATGAGGATCAAAGTTCCTTTAATAAATATAGCATTGAAAACCGTTATTTATTGTGACGTGCTGGGTCAAGATGTTGAGATTTTACAACAGCAAAATTTAAGATATTATTGTGTTTTGATAGCACAAATATTTTCAGAATGATTGCATTTAAACATAAAAAGTTTTCTGAACTCGTGAGAAAAAGTCTTTTTTTGGGTATATCCCAGGCCTGCCCCCTTAAGTAAATATCTGGATACTTAGTCTTGAGATGTTCTTCTTCAAAAAGTCCTCCAGCTATTCGATTATCTTGATATTTTGTTGACTTTAAATACTTTTGTTGACCAATTAGGTGTGTAACCTATCTCGAATACCTCCTTATTCTTGCTAATTCGAGCTTTACCCTTAATCTTGAATTTTGAATGCTTAAATATATGTCGATAAGATTTCTTAGCAGTAAAACGATTAAGAACTTGACTCACTTTTGTAGAATTGACGTCTGTCGGTTTCATACCAATCGTTCGATGTTTAATATTATTATACTTCAAAGTTAAATCTTGTAAAATATCTATCCATTTATAATTACCTTGCAAACTAAAATGTTTCCACATTTTGTTTTTAACTGTACGATTAAAACGCTCACTGATCGATGCTTTAAGGTTGCTGTATGTAGAGTAAAGAATTATTTTATATATACATAAACTTATAATTGTCTATCACATCTTTTCTTTTTATTTTTACTTTTTTTTCTATTTTAACAGCTGCAGGTGACAAACTTCTTTGGTTTTTTATTTGACAGTCAGATGCTTCTGTTACATTGATTAACTTTTCTAACGGTTCAACATTTGGTTTACATGACTCGTTTATATCTTTTTATGCGTTAAGCTTATAGGATTTTAATAAATTATATTGACATTTTACAGCATTTCGAGCTTTCTCCAGTTCACAAAGCACTGAAGCCTGTTGATTAAAATCAGTCTTCTTGATAGTCAAAATCTTACAGTTGAATGATTTATTTACTCTGTATTCTGTATATTTATTACAAATTAATCAAAACCTTTTCTATATCGACCATCATGGATATCACGATCTTTATCGATAACGAGAAAACCATGATTATTATCCCAAAAATATGAACAAATGTCTTTGAACCATTGATACGTTATGTCTGTGTTTACATGATCATTATAAATATGCTTTAAGTTTATATCATCTTGTCGAAAATTAGATGGTCCACATAATACAACAGGAATACTGTCTGGTAGTAAGTGTCTATGACGTTTATAACGTTTTTGATGGGATTCAGTCAGAGTATCAAAATTGATTACTGGTAATTTTAGAGGTCGCTCTCTAAAGTCTATTTTTCTTCACGACTTGATGGTAACTAAGGACTGAAGCTATAAAAGCTTAAATTTATAGTTTTTACGCCAGGTACTAAATTATTTAAGAGATTGACTCGCGGTGATCCAGGAATCAATCCTTTAGATGCTACATGCAAAGAACACGATATAACTGACTCATAAAATCGTGAAAACATTCAAGCCAGAAACGCTACAGATTGAGATTTAGCTGGAAAAGCGTGGCAGCCGGCGGCGTTGATTTACGTGAAAAAGCAGCTGCTTTGGCTATTACAAACGTTATGAAAGTAAAGTGAAAGTTGGGTATGGGTCTTGTAAAGAGAAGAAAAAATCAAAAGAAAAAGAGAAAAACATTGGCTTTGAAGAGTTTAATCAAGTCTACTGCTAAATCTATTATTCCAAGTAATGATTCACGCGCAGTTATTAAATCTGCTCTCGTGTTTGCTACAAAGCGTATCAAGAATGTTGGTGGAAAATGTAATGTAAGTATTCCACGAGTACGACCTGTTCCTAAGGTTGGAGGATTTCTTCGAGGACTGATACCAGACTTTGCTAGTCTGAGTGATGTAGGTTCATTAGCAGGTGGAGCTGCTGGTATCGCTCAAGCTGTGAATAAAGCAAATGCTTTTAAAACATAATTGGAAGAGCAAAAACGACATAATGAATAACTAGAAATGTTAGCTCTTGGCAAAGGTCTGTATCTGAAACATACCACATCTAAAAGGGTATGGTATTATTGTGAAGCGAACTAAATGTAAAAAGAAGATACAAATGAGGTTGCATAAAACAGTTACTCAAAGAAAAAAAAAACTTCGTTAAAGTAAAATTACCGCAACCAGCCTTGAATGATTATGATTTACAGAAATATGTACGTTTATTAAAAATACCTAATTTTCCAGGTGTATTGATGAGAAATGTATTACCTGTAAGTGGTCCTCGCCACATAGAATCTGCAATCGTTAATCTCGATGGTGAGAGAGGATCTGGTACGCATTGGGTGACTTATCGAAAAATTAGGAAAGAAGTTATCTACTTTGATAGTTTCGGAGACTTACAACCTCCTGCTGATCTCATGAATTACTTGCAAAACTATAAAGTTAAGTATCATTATCGAAGATATCAAGAATACAACACTTTTGTCTGTGGACACCTTTGCCTCAAATTTCAATGCAATAAACTTGATTTTACAGAAAATTTATGTCTATATAAGAAGAAGTCAATGTGAAATAGTATTAATCTCTGATATTCATTTAAGATGATTAAATCGTTAACTCTTAGCCTATTAGGCACTTCATCGATTCTGGAAACTCATTATTTTCCACCGATTGAACTTGATACAGATAGAATGTACGTTCTAGGCTTAGTTGAGTTACTCACTTTTAACTCTATACGTAATGTTGATTTCAAGTGTAATAAATTTTACGTTGGACAAGAAGTGATTGAGCTACCGACACGTAGATATGAAATGGAAGATATTGAGCGTACTTTACAAGGGATTATTGACCCGAAAGATTAAAATTAGTATTAAACCTAATAATAATACGTTACGTAGTATCATCACTTGCAGTCATGAAATTGATTTTCCACCAAGTGAATCAATTGGTCGTCTGCTAGGCTTCACTGAACGTTTTCTAAAACCGTATAACAGCTACGACTCTGACTTGCCTGTAGTCATTTTTAAGGTAAACGCTCTACGAGTTGAATGTAATGTAACATATGCAGCATATATCAACCAGAAAAAAGTTCACACAGTACATGAGTTTTTTCCTGCAGTGCCTCCAGCATACAAGATAATTGAGGTTTCTAAACAAATTATATATTCACCAGTATCTGTGAAAGTTATTGATAACTTACAATTACGTATAATAGATCAAGATGATGATTTAATGAACCTTCGAGGAGAAGTTGTAACGATTCGCTTGCATTCAAAGAAAGTTTTTACATAATTGGAATTGTCTTTAATACTAAAGCTGACAAAAATCATATTAACAGTCGGACATGTCATAAGACAGTCAGTCGACATCGAGTCACCAAACAGCTTACACATCAAAACATACAGTTTCTACTGAGTCTGGGTCTCAGAATAGTAACTGCAAGAAGCATAAATAGAGGAGTAGAAGGACTTCAACTACAAATGAAAAAGGTGATGAAATTTGTATATCTATTCAATATCAAGACTTATGTGTGTTGCCATCTAAAAGTGATCTACATATTTGCGGTCAATTAGTAAAGACAACTGGTAATGAAGTGACAAATACTCAGCTCGTGAAAATTGCTATCTGTCATTTATTTGAGGAAATGCGTTATGAGATTAACGCTATTGAAATAGATAGATGTAAGAATGTTGGTCTGACTACCTCAATGAAGGGTTATATTTCATTTTCATCCAGTCAGAGTAAATATCTCGAAAATTCTGGATGTTGCTGAGACTGGGCTAATAACTGATGCCAATGGCAATTTTGATATAACCATACCTCTATCAATGATCTTTGGCTTTGCAGAAGACTATCAGATTGAGATCGAGAAATGACTGGAACGCTATCATACAGGAACCAATACAAGTCGATGGAAGAGCTACGTATGAAGATTTTGAAATTGTGCTCTCACGAATAAAGTGGTTTATGCCTTATATAGTACAGTTAGACAGACGTAAGGTATAACTTTACAATCATATTCAAAAAGACGCACCCATTGCTATGAGTTTTCTCTCTTGGGAGTTGTATGAGTATCCTATGCTCCCAACAACTACACAACATGCTTGGACAGTTGGAACATCGAATCAGCTGGAAAAACCACCCTTTGTCATTTTAGCCTTTCAAACTAAAAGAAAAGGTCAGCGTAGAATAAATGATAGTCATTTCGAATACTGTGATATTAGCAACGTTAAGCTTTACCTTAACTCTCAGAAATATCCGTATGGTAATCCCAATCTTGATGTTACACGTAATCAGTATGCATTACTATATCACATGTACACTAATTTTCAAAGTACGTACAATCCAGAAACAGGTGTAGATCCACTATTAAGACAACCACATTTTCACTCCTATATACCACACAACATAGTCATTGATTGCCCTAATCAAAATGAATCTGTAAAACAAGAAGCTGTAGATGATAGTTTAGAGTTTGAAACTAAAACAAATATTCCTGCAGAAACAACTGTCTACTGTTTAATTTTACATGATCGTATTGTAAAGTATGACCCTATTAGTGTTGATGTTAAACAACTTGTTCGATAATTTTATTATTATTATTATTATTATTATTGTGACTATCATTGAAACCATTACATATTTGTAAATTATTCAAGAAAATAAAAAATATATGTATATCTATTAAAAATGTATTCAAACTTATTTATAGCCCCTTCCAAATTATACCCAATCCATTTTACTAGAATATGTAACATCTACGTTCAATTCTTACATAATCAAATCATAGATGTTCAAACGTCAAGGGTACAAAAAATTGTCATATTAAACTCAGTTGGTAACTTTGCAACCTGCAGTATCAATTGGGTCATAAAATAATGATCCCGATTTACTAACTTATTGATTTAGAGGTGGCGCTATTCCTTCCGTGATAAATAACTTATTCTAGACTGGGCCGGTAACTCTGCAAACTGTAGGTTGCAATGATCATATGATTTTTTATATAATCGATCACAGAGGTGGCACCATCTCTTCCATGATAAGCATAGACTTGGTCTGTAAGCCTGCATTACCCATCAAACGCTGGCCGCCGCCTGTTGATATAGCAGATTTTACTCAACGGGTAAGTAGCGCAGGAACCGTTCTGGCGCAGTAGCCGCTTAACCCTTACTACTAATCACTTGTCATATAATAGATGTTCTTTATCAGAAAATTTAAATATTTTATCAAAATATAAAGGAAAAGAGCTTTTGAGAGCCAACATGATCGAATTGACGTTTTCGAGGTTTTAATATGTTCAAAATACATATAGAAATAAATGAAAAATGAGTTAAAAAGAGAAGCTCAATAATTTGTATATACACAAATTCCTACATTCATATCATAACTATATGTCTTTTGAACATAATAAAACCTCAATAACGCCAATTCGATCGTGTTGGCAATCAAAACCTTGCGGAGCTCAAGAAATATACAGATTTATATTATGGCCAAACAAAGATACCTGAGGACTATACAAAGTTTCTTTTTAATTTTTTCCATTAGATTTTTATAAAATATTCAAATTTACCGAAAAGAATAAGCAACATATATATGATGAGTGACTTATTTTTACCTTCAAATGTATTAACAATTAATTTAAAATTTTAAGATGCATAATTACATATATAAACACAGATATAATTACATAAATGTTTTAAATGATAATTATTTATTAAAGAATGTACTCTGAAAAATTAATTTTCTGAATTTTTTAATAGAGTAATTATCCAGTTTGCTTATTAATTATTTTTAGAAGGGTTTAATACTTCCTAACGAAATTGTAAATCGCAATCAAATTACAATTAGTTAAGATACATTGAAAAATTCTTATTGATAATAAATTACGAAGATTGGTGTAGAAAAATATACATCGGTCTTCAATTTTGTTATAAACGAAATAAGGAAAATTAAAAAGAATATTAACGTTCATTTCATGTATTGTTACTAAAGATAATCAGTACTGATTGTATCAGTCACAATAGTTTTGAATATTAAGCTGCAACTGCAACTTTATGACTGCAACTTTATGACTAGTAGATGTGTGTCATTTAGTCTATTAAAAGAACATACAATGATTTTTAAAATTGCATTTAAATGTTGGTGAATTGACTAGATTTAAGTAATAAGTATAATCATTTGTAATGAAAACATTTAAACCCTTTCAACGATGGTTTTATACCTTCCGCATAAGCCAAAAACACTTGAGAATGACTGCATCTTCTATCAGTGGCTTTCGTAGGACATTCCCAGGTGGTTCATACATTATTTGATTATACGGAGAATACCTATGTAATAAAATAAAAGTTGTCATAAATACTTTCAATGGTGGTTTTGTAATCTCCGTATAAACCATAAAGACTACAAAATACTTGGACATAGCCTATAAGGCAAGCCACCGATAGATGATAAAGTTATTCTCAAGTGTTTTTGGCTTATGCGGAAGGTATGAAACCATCATTGAAAGTGTGTAAATTTTTTCATTTAAAATGATTATACTTATTACTTAAATCTAATCAATTCACTTGTATGTTCTTCAAATAGACTAAATTCCAAATATCTACTAGTATTCAAAACTATTGTGACTGATACAATCGTACTGATTATCTTTAGTAACAATACATGAAATGAACGTTAATATTCTTTTTAAATTTCCTTATTTCGTTTATAACAAAATTGAAGACAGTTGTATATTTTTCTACACCAATCTTTGTAATTTATTATGAATAAAAACTTTTCAATATATCTTAACTCATTCTAATTTGATTGCGATTTACAGTTTCGTTAAAAAGTATTAAATCCTTCTAAAAACAATTAATAAGCAAATTGGATAATTACTCTATTAAAAAATTGAGAAAATTGATTTTTCAGAGCACGTTCTTTAATAAATAATTATTATTTAAAACATTTATGTAATTACCAAGTTAGAATAAATAAGTTATGCATGTATCTTAAGATTTTAAATTAATTGTTAATACATTTGAAGGTAAAAATGAGTCACTCATCATATATATTGCTTATTATTTTCGGTAAATTTGAATATTTTATCTAAATATAATGAAAAGTATTAAAAAGAAATTTAGTAAGGTCCTTAGGTCTAATTGATTTGCTATAATAGAAATCTCTATATTGGGCTTCGCTAGATTTTGATTACCAACACGATCGAATTGGCGGTTTCAAGGTTTTATTATGTTCAAAATACATATAGTTATGATATGAAACTAGAAATTTGTATATAAAAATTATTGAGGTAATCTTTTTAACCAATTTTTCATCTATTTCTACATGTATTTTGAACACAATAATACGTTGAAAACGCCTATTCGATCATGTTGACTCTCAAAACCTTGCGGTAGCCCAAATAATGTAGAGGTCAATCATAGGGACCTAAAAAACTTATAAAAAGAAAAACTTTAGATGTTTTCTTTTATATTTTGATAAAACATTTAAATTTACCGAAAAAGAATATCTATTACACGACAAGTGACTTATTTTTACCTTAAAATGTATTTTCAATTAATTTAAATTAAAAGGTGTATCTGTCCTCTTAAAGACTATACGTATATTGGTATTTCAAAATGATTTTCCTATGCAAATAACGCAACGAATATGTTTTAAAAAGTAACGGGTATCTGTTCTCTCGCTCGCACTTACTTGCGTGTATGTACGCGTAGCGCTGTCGCATCGGGGCAGAGTCACGTGGTACATCTACCGCAACGACTCGCTCGGACGATGCAGTTGCTGCTCATGTCTATAGATTTACTGGCGGTGTGTAAGTATAAAAATCACTATAGTTATTTATTTCTTACTAATCGAAAATGAATTAATGGTACGTTTTTATGTATTAATGTCTTTTGAATCACGTGCTGCAAACAATTTTTCTCTCGTATTCACAGTTTCGAAGAAAAGAGCCAAAAAAGCTTTGTTTACTGTTTTCCGTTCAAACGACACAATTTTGAACATTTTTGTATAGGAAAGAAAGTTTCTAATGATCTAAAAATATTAAATATCCACATTGCAGAAAATGCGGGGAAAAAGTGATTTCATACGATCGTTTACTGGACTATCGACCTACCCCCCTGTTATTATTGAATTGCTATTGTTTGTTATTCATCATTATTATTTTCGTTAGTATTTTGATATTATTCATGTGTTATATGTTACTACGTTCAATTGACAATGTATAGTTTATTTTTATGTCAATTTCCTCGGCATTTTTAATCAACCTGAACCCATCTAATCGACGAAACGATTTAGGCCGGAGTCGAAAGCTCGCATTTCTTCGCGATGCAATAAATTAGCTTTCGCGTTTTCGCGGTCCTTCCAGTGTGCCAAAACGAGTGCGACGTAAATAAAGGTAATCTGTGCAACTGTACCGAGTCGAGGCGGCAGCAACGTTGCGGTGCTGGCTCGAGCAAATAAGCTCGGCGGCAAGTTGCTTGCACGTGAGTGCGGCGCACGCCAGCAGCTTATTTGCAGCACAGATAAATTGTTTATTAACAATATAAGAATCCCGTTACAGTATATATATATATATCATTAAATGGGAAAGCGAGATCGAAAGAAAATCTTTTTTTCTTTATTTCAAATATGATTTTCATTTTCTACATATTTTAGCAAGTTTCAACCACCATTTATTAAATGAAATTAAATCTCTTCAAAAATAGCAAGAAATGATTATTTAACAAATTTGCTGAATTTTACATAAAAAAATGGTTACAAAACTTTTTAATGTCCCTTTCGATTAATTAGACATATTTTAAAACTTAAAATCCTTAGAAAAGTGGGTTCGATCACTCAAACCATTAAAGCAAAAATGTTGAGGATAGCTTCATTCAGTACAACAGTACTGTCATAGTCTCCAAATGGCAGAAGTGCAATATTTATATAAAAAAAATCAAAATAGCGTGAAGTATTGTTAAAAAAATTATTAAAATGGATCTTTCGGTAATAAAGTCATATTTAGCTACAAAAAACTTTAACTATGTGGCTTACAAAAATTTTTAAAAAATCATGACCACTTTACATACCGAAACGTAAATTTTTGTCGAAATAAAAAAAATGTTGTTTTCGATTTCCCAGTGCATCATTCATTTATATATATATATATATAATCGAGATCAAGAAAAAAAATTTCTTGTATAGATGTAGTCATTTTTTACATTTTTTAGCAAATTTCAACCTCCATTTATTCAACAAAATTAAGTCTCTTAAAGGAATAGCAACAAGGGATTTCTTAGAAAATTTTCTGTATTTTTCGTAAAAAGTGGTCGAAAATCTCTTATGCCCCTTTTGAATAATTAAATTAATTTTTAACCGACTTCGAAAACGGAGGAGGTTCTCAATTCGACATGGTTTTTTTTTATGTTTGTCCAGCGATTATTCCGAAAATACTCGACCGATTCGGATGAAATTTTTTTATATGAAAGGTAATTATCCTCTGGGGGTCCCATTCAAATTTTGTGATTATTGGTCCAGTATCTCGCCAGTAATTTAGTTTTTATGAATATTTTTTCTGTACATTTCGGCATCTGCCGACTCTGTCCGCCGATTATTGGGAAACTATAGAACCGATTTGGATAATATTTGTTTTTAATGAAAGAGAATGTTCTCACGTTGGTCCCATTGTATTACTAGGCCAGTATTGAACCAGTACTATGTCAGTACTGGCATTTTCATTTTATGCTTCACAAAGTATGTTTTTTTCTAGGATTACAAAGCTTCCTGTAGGAGGAAGCAATATTAAATAAATTAATATTGATTTAAGGTGGTCCTATAGTAAAATTAGACGAAAAACTCGATTTTTTTATTTCATTTTCTGATACTTCGTATATTTTTAGAACAGAAAATTTTTTGTTTCAGAAGCATCCTATATTGGTTGACCTATATTACAATATAAATTGAATAAAACTCAGCCCTTAAACTAAAAAGTCTGAAATAAAAAATTAAAAAAAAAAAAAAAGAACCGGCTTTGAAAAATGCACAAAAAGTGTGAAAAAATGCACTAAAAAGTGTAAAAAAATGCAGTAAAAATTGTGAAATTATTCACAAAAATGTTCTGGAAGTCGGCGCAAAATTACAAATTGACATATACCATTACAGACCCTATTGTGGATCGGGGCCTCTATTGAGAATCATTTACTTCTAAATAGACATTATAAAAGTTTAGCATTACTTCTTTAATTATTTTGATACATAAGAATAAGTGCTTTCAAAATAATAATATAAAAAAAGTTTTTGAAAAAAAAGAAACCAACTTCAAAAAATGCACTAAAAGGTGTGAAATAATTCACAAAAATGTTCTCGAAGTCGGCGCCGAATTACAAATTGACATATACCGTTACAGCCCCTATTGTGGATCAGTGCCTCTATTGAGAATGATTTACTTCTAAATAGACATTATAGTGCATTTTTCGAAGTCGGTTCTTTTTGTTTCACAATATTTTTTATTTCAGACTTTTTACTTGTATGTTCTGAGTTTCATTCAATTTATATTGTAATATGGGTCGACCAACAAAGGATGCTGTACGTAAGAGAAAAGACCGTTTGCACTAAACGCAAGAGACTAAATCTGAACGCCTTTCTCGAGCAAAGAAGAAAATGGCAGACATTCGTCGCGAGGAATCTTCTAGCAAATGCGTTGAAAGATTGTCCCGGATGCGAGAATAAATGAGTACAAAATTATCGAAAGAGACATAATCTGAAACAGAACACCGACTTAGCCGAGTACACCGAAGACTATTAAATGAAACGACAGGAGACCGAACACACCGTATATCCTTGATCAAAAAACGCCTTTCAAACGAAAATCCCAAAGAACGGGAACACCGTCAGTCATTGATTCACAATCGGCTTGCAAACGAGACTCTCGAAGAAGGAGAATAACGTCTCTCCTTGATTCACAATCGGATTGAAAACGAGAGTTCCGAAAAAAGAGAACGTCGCTTACAAATAACCCGTAACACAAAGTGCTTGAAAAGAAGTTCATTTGATACGTCTGATTTTAAGAAGGCGATCAACATATTTTGCGACGTGCCCTGTGCATTATGTAAAAAGACTCTATATCTACAACAACGGTGCAATCTGAATACAACTCAATTGTCATCTATCATACCTTCAGATCTAGTGGAATTGGGAACTGTTTTAGCCTGCTCTCGATGTACAACTAATATTAAGAAACGAAAAATTCCACCTCAAGCCTTTTGGAATAAAATGGAAACATCATCTGTGCCTGAGGAATTGGTCAATTTATCGGATATTGAGTAAAGACTTCTCAGCCGAATTGTGCCTCATCTAAAAATCATCAAAGTTCACAATCGATTCAGTCAATATTGGTGTAGAGGGCAAGTTATTCTATTTGCGCAAGATGTCGTTGAATTGTCTGAGCAGTTTCCGCTACAATTAAGTCAAACTAGAATTGTTATTGTCGCGGAGAGTCTAGAAAATCTACAGCGCATAAGACAACTGAAAGTCGATATTGATAAATTAAAAGTAGCCTTGCAGTGGTAAATGAAGAACAATTCCCTGTATCGTGATTCCATTCTTTTCCGATAATATTGACGTAGCTGAACTAGCACAAGTTGTTGATGATCCTGTAATTAGGAATCCAGAAAATGATTTTCAAGGGGTACCACCCGATTCAAATAGTAGATACGTAATTTTGTCGGAGAATGTGTCAATTTTACGTGGTACATTCCATCAAGCCAGCGACAGATTTGATATCAGTTCTCGTGGAAATCAGTGTACAGCAATGGCAGCAATTGCTTGCATTGCATTCTGTCTACTCGAGCCGAATAACTGGTGTGCAAGTGATATCGACTATGTACTCCTGTTGGGAGATAGGTTCTATCAAGAATGTGTAGCGACCCGAATCACTCCTAATTCAGTGGAAGCAAATACAGAATATTTGAGGGTGACAGAACTGCAATCTCATACTACGTATAACAATCGCAATGTTGATATCCATGTTTGTGATGAACTTGCTTCGAACGGACATCTAATTAATGATGATCCTGATGCTGGATTCAGAAACTTGGAAAATGCTCTAACCATTTTTTTCTTAACATCAATTGCTTTATATCGCAATAATCAAGCTGATGTTACTTATTTCTGGATGATTGATTCTCATTCTAGAGGACCCAAAGGCTACAAAGCGCCAACAAGAGGAAATTTTTGCTGTATGCGTTTTACAAATATTCGGAGTTTGTTTGAAACCTTACGTAGAAACTTGTCCATGAAAACTGGTAATGTACATACTTTAAATATATATACCTTGACTCCGTTAGAGATAACACCAGGGGGCTGCGGCGGCTCAGTCGGTAGAGTGTCGGATTCCCACGCCGGTGACCCGGGTTCGAATCCTAGTCTCTGCCGATTGATACAAGCACCTCTGTAAAAATTACATGTGCTTTGTTTACAAACACACCGCAAACCCCCGTCGTCGATTAGCACCACATGGAAGCACAAACATGGCGACGTTAAAAAAAAAAAAAAAAAAAAAAAAAAAAGAGATAACACCAGACAATATACAGATTCAACAACGTGAAGAAGATACCTCATTTGAAACCCGGTTGACGGAAGATGGAAATCATCCCTTAATGGAAAAAGATGTTAATGAAGTAGATATTAGAGCAGCAGCTTATATTGGTGAAAACGCGGAAATCCAAGTTGTTTTCACTACAAATATTCTTCACTCGATAGATGATGGGAATACCTAACGTCGAAAGTGTTATTACTATCGATAATGGTAATTTAGACGATGACCAAGTGAGATTAGTCGATGTTCGAAGAAAAACAGCACCGCCTTTAAATATTGAGAGAGAACGACGCATGGAAGAGTTGGGTTGGTATTTTCTGTTTCCTGATGGTAAAAATGGGTTCCGAGAGCAGAGAAATCACAATAACCCCTTTAGATTATTTCCAAGCACGCGTTATGGGTAGTGACAGACGATTCCAGCGGACAGATTATCTTTTCTTTGCTTTGTGTATTGTCGAATACTTTCGTGCTGAAGCTAGTGTATCCGTATCATGTAGAATGCAACAAGGAGATAGGGTTTGATAGATAACATGCATCTCATTATGCAATACGTAAGAGGTTCTGCATCGTATTGGAGACGGGTTTGCTCGGAATTAATTGCAATGGTCTGGAGCCTGGGAGCTCCTACATGGTTTCTAAACTTCTCTTGCAATGACTTGAATTGGTTGGATATGCCGGAAGCATTTCTTATTGCTGCTGGTCGTAATCCGATCGAAGCCAAAAGCCTGACATTCTCTGAAAGACTGTCTTTGGTTCAACGTTACCCAGTAATTGTCGCAAGGCAATTTATGATACGAGTGAATGCACTAATTCGATATTTGAAATAAAGTTTCAGAACAGAGGAAACCCTCATTTACATATGTTCATCTAGTGTGAAAATGTTCCTGATTTTGCTACAAGACAGGGCATGGATGTGATTGACAAAGTTGTGTCTTGCTCATTGGATTCTGACGACGCAGTATTACGACATATAGTGGAAAGCGTACAAATACACAAACACACTGCTAGTTGCTATAAAGACCGCAACAACTGTACTTGCCGATTCGGATTTCCCAGACCAGTCAGTGATCAAACAGTGTGTCTGGGTCCTGATAAAACTCTTGCAATTAACGGGCGTTTTTGCATTTTACGCAGAACTGCGGATGAAGTCCTGGTAAATAATTATAATCCTGATCTTCTGACTCTCTGGGAAGGAAACATGCCGTTGAATATTACGTGGCGAAGTATGCCAGCAAGTGTGAGCCGAATGACAGTGGCGATGTCGTTAAAGAAGCGATACAAAAGGCTAAAAGACGAGCTGGAACTGTATGGAATCAGTTATTTTCCGTATCAATGGCCATTCTTTCTTTGCAGCTAGTCAGTGCTCCAGAATGCGCTTATAGACTGTGTCACCTACCACTGAAAATGTCTTCACGCAAGGCTGTGTTTGTAAATAGCTGCAAGCCCGATGAAAGATTTCGAATGTTACGATTTGAAGGTGATGAAGCTTCAACGTTTAATAACATCTGCGATCGCTTCATCGAGAGACCAGATGAACTTGAAGGTTTAAGCTTGGCTGAATTTTCTGTCTGATACGAATCGGTGTCGAATAAAGTTTGGACAGAAGATGATGGAGATATCGAACTTAATGAAAATATCGAGGTAGAAAGTTTGAGGTATATAACTCTGAGAAATCGTACATGCATGCGAATAAGAAGCAAACCAGCTGTGCTGCGCACTCGATATTATACGCTGAACAGTGACAAAGAGGGTTATTACTACAGTTTAGTTGTCTGTCACATACCGTTTCGAAATAAAAACGAACTTCTACTGGAGAACGAGTCTGCAGTAGCCTGCTTCATTAGATGACATGAACTGAGACCTTTATTTGGAAATTTAAATACAGAAGAGTTTGCTCACGTAGAGCAGGTCATTCAGCAGGCTTTGGCCCAAGCCGTAGCCTTTAACGCTGTACGTGAAGCTGAAAATGAACTAAACAATGACGAACATATGATTCATGCGGATGAACAAATAATATATGATCCGGATGATTTTTGTTTAGCCGAGGATGAAATTGCAGGAATACCTGATGATGTATTTGTTGCTGGTGTAAGAAGTTTAAACGTGCAACAAAAAGAGCTTTTCGGTGAAGTTACTATAGCTATCGAAAAATATATAAGAGGTGATGAAATCCAGATGTTGCAGTTCATAACGGGCGGTGCCGGCAGTGGCAAATCGTTTACTTTGAAACTATTGGTTGAACACGTGAAACGTTGTTACGGCCCTAGAGTTGATGTGTTGGCAAAATCACAGTTTATCGAAGTTGCTACTTTAACTGGTGTTGCTGCTCACCAGATATTTTGGAAAACTTTACACTCAGTCTTTTCTCTGCCAATTGAAAAGGGTAAGACCGTGAAGGATCGAAAAATGGGAGGCCAACGACTCGAACAAGAAATAAGAAAATGGCGCTACATCAAATGGCTGATAATAGATGAGATATCCATGGTTTCTTATGAGACTCTACGTATGATACATCTGAGACTGTAAGAATTCAAACACAATGAAAAGTTATTTGGTGGGGTGAATATATTACTGTTCGGTGGTATGATGCAGCTTCCGCCAGTAAAAGGTCACTGGTGTTTTTAAGAACCATCGTGGTGTGCAGCAGAAATCCACCTATGGCATCAGTTCTCTTTCTGCGAACTGACCATTAATATGAGACAGCAGACCGATGTGGAGTTCATAGATTTGTTGAACAACCTGCGATTCGGCGAACTAACTACCGCCCAGTTAGAATTGTTGTGCGAGATGAGAAGGGTCGAATTAACAGAAGAGTATCATTTTTATGTCATAAAATTAAACTTTTACGTCTAAATGTATCATTTTTATGACGTAGAGTGAAGATTTCATTTCATTTAGTAGCATAATTATACCACAGAGTAATATTTTTATGTCGTAAGGAGAAATTTCTATGTCATAAAGTATAATTTTGATGTCACAGATTAACATTGTTATGTCTTAAAGTGACTCTTTTATGTCATAGATTAACATTTTTTATGTCATGAAGTAAACATTTTATGCCATTGAGTAACATATTTAAATCACAAAGTGAAATTTTTACGTGAACGATTAACATCTTTTTGTCACCCTGTTAAAGTATTATGTGATAGAGAATTTATTTGTATCATAGAATAACATTTTTATGTCATAAAATAAAACTATTATGTCGGAGATTAATATATTCAGGCCTTAAAGTAAGACTTTACGTGAAAGAATAAAATATTTATGTATCAAAGTGAAAGTCTTATCTCAGAGAATAATTTTGTCACAAAGTATCTATTTTTACCATAAAATAAAATTATAATTTTAGAAAGTAAAACATTTATGTCATATGATAAACTTTTATGATATATAGTAACATATTTGCTCATGTTCTTCTGCGTCAGATACCAGATTTTTGTCATAAACTGAAACTTTTATGTTATAGAGTAATACTTTAATGTTATAAAGTAAAGCTTTTATGGCAAAAAGTATTTTTTTTTGTCAAAATAGTAATGTTTATGTGGCAAAGATATAGTAACATCTTTCTACCAATAATTTTAGGTATTATGTGTCAGAGTTTTTTTGTATCATAGAATAACATTTGTATGTCATAAAATAAAACTTTTATGTCACATAGTAACTTATTTAGGTCATAACGTGAAACTTTTATGTTATTGAATACTACTTTAATGCCATACAATGAAAATTTAATATCAAAGAGTATCATTTTTAAGTCGTAAAATTAAACTTTTAGGGTACAGATTAATATATTTAGGTCTTAAAGTAAAATTTTTTTCAAAGATTAACATTTTATTTGCAAAATAAAAGTTTTATATCAGATTATAATTTTGTCACTAAGGAACATTTTTTGTCATAATATAAAACTTCTGTGTCATATAATTGTACTTTTGTGTCACAAAGTGGAACTTTAATGTCATTGAGTAAGACTTTAATGTCAGTAAGTGAAATTGGAATGGCATAGAGTAGCACTTAGATGACATTGAGTAGTAACTTTATGTCATAGATTAATAGTTTTAGGTCATACAGCAGTAATTTTGTTTCATTTACTAGCAGAAGTATGTAATAAAATAACGTTTTTATGTCATACAATATGATTTTTGATGTCATAGATTATCATCATTTGTGCAATAGTGTAACATTTTTATGTGTCATAACGTAAATGTTTTATATCATAGAGTACCATTTACAAAGAGTTGATACGAAAGTGTGTGTTGTATATGATATTATATTTCTATCTAATATTAATAATGTTGTTTATCTACGCTCGTTATGTAACATCTTTTCATGAAATACGCGTAGCAACGACGCGTCAGTTGCGAAGTTTAATAAATATGTTATCAATAATTAAAAAGTTACAGCTTCATTCGTCACTAAGTCAATGTGTTTCAGCGCGAGAGCTCTGATGGAGGTGTTTGTATTCAATCATGTACTACAAAAATGAAGTGTTTATCATAAGAAATTTTTATGCTTTTGTAACCTTAAAAAAATTTTTGTAATAAATTTAATTACGTGACATTTAATGAATGTTCCGCATGTTTCCTAGCATAAAACTTACCCATGCATGAATATTAAAAAGTAGCTTTTCCTTTAAATAACCTAAAATATTATACGGTCATACAATGAAACTTTTATTTAAACATTGTTTTTTTTTATAATACCTGTTTATACTTTACGACGAGTACTTTTATTTCAAAAGCGTATCCGTTATTTTTCAATAATATATTTTTATATGTGTATTTGCAGGCCTGCGTGAGCTCTTTCTCTCTTTCTTCTCCGCTGGTCTCGCCGTACCAGTATAGTTCTCTCTCTCGATCTTTCTCTCGCTCTCTTTCTCTCTCTCTCATGGTTCGTATTATTTAATCCCTGGAGCTAAACTTTAGAATAAGCTCTGCGTCAACGAGAAGCACGCTCAGAATAGAAGACAAGGTGGGCTCTATTCCTCTATCCTCTATTCTCTCTATTCCTCTCTCTCTCTCTCTCTCTCTCTCTCTCTCTCTCTCTCTCTCTCTCTCTCTCTCTCTCTCTCTCTCTCCTCTCCTCGGATCCTCTGCAAACCGGTTTCAGACAGCATCACAGCACCCAGACAGCTCTACTAAAACTAACCGAGGACATACGAACTCGGATAAACGACAATAGGAAACTAATGACTATACTGCTACTGTTCCACTTTAGTAAGGCGTTTGACACTATATCACCATCTAAATTACTTCGTAAGCTGATACGCATGGGTTTTTCCAGGAGTGTTCTTCTGTGGATCAAATCATACATTTTTGGTAGCAGGCAAAAAGTCATAACTGACAACAACGGGGAATCTGATTGGCTAATCACCAATCTAGGTGTGCCACAGGGTTCAGTCCTGGGGCCCTTGCTATTCAGTCTTTATATCAATGACTTACAAGACGTACTGACTGGTGGTGATGTTAAACACTTGCTATACGGACGACTTGCAAACTTACACTCAAGTGACATGGCGAGATCTTTATGTGGGTATCAGATGCATGTCGGCTGTTGCGCGGGCAGTGTCGGAGTGGGCCGAAGCATCCGGAATGCGACTCAATGTCGGCAAAACAAAAGCGATCATTTTCGGCTCCGAGCACAACATCAATCGGTTGCAGGATCTTGGTTTGCCCGGCATTGAGTTTCAGGAAGGTGTACATGTGCCTTTCTCTGACTCGGTCACAAACCTTGGTGTTGTCATGGACTCTAAACTCACGTGGAAACTGCAGGTTGATGCCGTTGGAAAAAAGGTAAATCGTGCTCTTTACAGCCTACGATTTTTTAGTTCATGCACAACTCAGGCGTTGAGAAAGCAGCTTGCATGCGCACTGGTAGTGCCACATTTAGATTATTGTTTCGTTGTTCACCTTGATGTGTCTGATGAGCTCAAGACGAAGTTGCAACGACTTCAAAATTCATGTGTGAGATACATATGTGGTGTTAGAAGGGATGAGCACATCACTCCTCGCAGGAAGTATCTTGGCTGGCTTACAGTAAAGGAAAGAAGAGCATACTTTGCGGGGTTATTATTGTATAGGGCAATAAATATGGGACAACCTCCGTACCTTACGACTCTCTTTGGTAAAAACACAGCTAGGACTTCCAGTAGGAGCGGTGAGAAAGAGCTCTCGGTTCCGGGATCGCGGACTGATAAGGGTCTCTATTCGTTTAGAGCCCAAGGTTCGCGATTCTGGAACACCCTCCCCTGCAGTGTGAGGTATCTGCCGTCCTTATGTAAATTTAAAACGGCGTTAGGCAGGCACCTCAGTCAACTGCACGGTGAGTAAGTTGACATTTTTTCATAATGACGGAGAATTCATATACATGGGTAGTTATTTATTTATTTATTTATTTATTTATATATTTATTTATTTGTTCGTTCGTTCGTTCGTTCGTTCGTTCGTTCGTTCGTTCGTT